>JASDQU010213858.1:0-16975 GCA_032191745.1 Picea mariana | reverse complement strand
AGTAGAATGGATTGTGTAAAGTTAACACAAATGTAATTTTATGCAGATATCTCCATATGGTGTGGGTGGTTTAACTGCAAGTGAGATTAGCAGTTTGGGTGGTGGTTCTAGAATTGGGGTGGGTGGATTATCTGGTGGAGTAGGTCCAGGAGGTGGTTCTTCCTAGGTTCCTCCATAATTCTAGCATTGTATGACAAAATATCAAATTGATCTTCCTAGGTTCCTCTTCAGATCCTACCATTCTTTTCATAAATATGTGAAGAGATAAATTATAGGAAAGAAATGCTATAGAGGAAATCATCTTAAAAAATGCAGAAAACTTCACGAGAAACTTAATTACCTGTTGTTCAGTTGGCTTCCTGAAATTCAGAGGGAGGCAATAGTTAACAAGGCTTTTCAATTTTTGATTATAGCGATCATTGCAGATACAGATGATAGGAATTTTTCTTATTTTAATGCTAGCTATAAGATCTGACACTCCTCCCTTGTCTCCTCCAGACATGCCAACAACCTCATCCATAATTAAAACAGACTTCCCACGCTTAACGTGGCAATTGCGACATACATATTCACAAACGTGGCAAGAGAGACGTTCCAGTGGAAAATGTGGCAAGAGAGACGTTCCAGTGGAAAACATGGCAAGAGCGACGTTAACATGGCAAGAGCGATGTTAATGTGGCAAGAGCGACGTTATCGGACAACATGAATTTTTTTTTTTATAATTTTCCTCTATTTTGCGACAATATGGACAATTTTGTCCATAACGCCGCAAACAAAACGTCATAATTTTTACAATATGTAGTAGTGGTAGTGGGTGTGGAAGGTTGATAAGGGGAATTTCCTTCGTCAGAAGAATCTCCTCCAGAAGAGGAAGGAGATGATGGAGGTGGTGAAGGAGGTATCCCAGATCCTCCTGTAGCAGGATTTAAGATTGGATCTAAAGGATTCACAGTGAGGTTAGTATCTCCTAATTGTTCTCTGATATTAGAGAAGTCCAAAGGTTGGCCCCACAGATGGTTTGGTTGCCTCAAACAGGCTAAGGCACTATTTGTTTTAATAAGATATTGGCGGACAATCTCTTGTATGTCACCACCTATAGGATTAGGGGTTGCTGGCTCAACTGTGATCTGTGGATCGTCGGTTGAAGTAGTTTTTGTTTGAAGGGGAATATTATCATTTGAATGGATTCTAGTCACTATGGGTGAGTGATTAGGTGGTGGAGGAGTCTTGCGACCGCCTCGTGCCATTAATTAAGTTTAGGCCCTCCTTCTAGCGCCATTTGTTGACGGGAGAAATTGACCATCCGTCAACTGAGAGAGTGGAACTGGTCTTGGGTTGTCTAATAACCCAAGCCGTTTGGGATGAACCACCCTGACAGGTTTAGCGGCTCCGTTAGCCGGTCTAAGGTCCTAAGAAAACAAAAAAGAAAACTAATCTACAATAACTAATCTAACTAAATAAATAAAACAAAATAATCTAACTAAAACTAACTATTAAAACAAACTAACTAATCCAATTATTCTATATATAATCTACTAACTAATACTATACTAACTCTAACTAATTAACTATCTAACTACTAACGGAAATATAACTTATTCACAAAATGTACAATATCTACAATTTACAGATTTGAATAAAACCTGAAAAACTTGTTTTCATTTTGTCCTAAAACAGAAAGAAATATTTTTGTTGATTTTATAATTTTATGAAAARAAATAAAACAAAACTAACTAAACTAAGMAACTAATATACTAATTMTAACTACAAATCTAACTAAACATATATCTAACTGAACTACTAATATTATATTAAACTAACGAAAATAAATTACGAACTGACCTGGAGAAACGCTCCATATTTGCCCTGTGTATGATGATCTTCTAAGCTGATCGGAGGGAGGAAACCCGCACCGAATAATCCAGKAGCTTCTCGTAAATGATAGCTTCAGTGCTCTTCAAGTATGATTATAGGACATAAAAATYACAACAATCATATGATTTATAAATCTCCACAATTAGATAAACYCGTATGCAAAGACTTATACAAAATAAATCAATTGATGAAGAAGAGAAATCTATCATTCATTAACTGAATAAAGTAATTGYTGTGTTTTTTAAGTGTTGAAAGAAATCAGACATGGATCATATTAATTAAATCATATCATTCTGCAAAAAACTATGATAGCTAAAGTAGTCACTAATCAAATGCAAATTGATAAGCATAAACATGAAACAAAAGATTGATATTATGAAAGCGAAAGTTGTAGCAGAACATCAACTTCTGTCTCAGTTTGTATTAGAAATCCATAGCCCGGTTCTCCCACAAGTGAGGATGATCCTTATTACAAAAATAATAAGTATTTAAAGAGATTCTACAGGGTAAAACCTCCCTGTAGAAGTTATCAAATTGTTTACAGAAAATCTGGRAAAATATCCCAAGTCTAACTAAACTAGGAACCTAAAATAAAACTAAAAAAAACACRAATATTCCCTAGCCTGTCCATTAAGTCCCATGCAATTCGAATTCACCTGAAAAGGGTCAAAAATAGACAAGTTAGAAGGATATTTTATTAATAAAATGGTAAAAAGAAAATCAAATTCTATAGACCAGCTACAGAATCATGCGATTCTGTAGCTGGTCTAAATAATACACAAAATCAGCATAAAAATCGATTAAAAATATTTTAAGGAATTAAATTCAATTAACACCCAATAGCTATTTGAAAACAAATCACAAATTGAAATCATTATTCCATTTTGAAATCAAACAAGACCAATATCGATCAGCTGATTACAGAGATACGAGTACTCTGTTTTGTTTGTTACCACAAAGTCGGGTGATAAAATCATATGGAACAGCAATGCAATCATTTCATATCCAATCGAAATCAACATAATCAAAGAAAATCGCAAGAACTTGTTATGTTGTCTTATCAACAGGAGATATGATCGAATCAAACAGGATCATTTTCAAATCGTTATAACTATATTGACAAACGATTCATGCCACAAGTAGATTGACTCAAGCTGGCACGAATATCAATTCAAATGAAATCATAACAAGATCAATTAATTGGTAACAGAATTCGTAAGAATTATCCGATCATTTGTTATTACAAATTGGGCAAACATGATCTATTGACTGTGATCAAAATCGTTAAATTCAAACGAATATAACTGATTTTGATAGAAATAACATAGGTCGACCAATTCGTTTTACAAATTTAAAATCAATCAAAGCAACAATTATAATCAGAATCCAACTCATAAAACAATCTTTCCAACTCAAGGTATGGAATAATCCAATCAGAGTAAGAGCGAATCGAACAATTAAGGTTTTAACATGGTTATTACGAATCAAAACCATTCCACGATTCAGGCGCATTTGCACAGGCTTAAATGAGAGCATTGTTTTTATACGAAACAGAGTAGCTCTTTCCAAATTGAAACCAAACAAAGTTGTATTCCTGTTCTTATAATATTACATGACACAAAATATTTCAATATCATAACAACCAAACTCACTTGAAATCGTTTTCCAATCACAGCATACGAACCATAACGAAATCAAATCCAAACATGATTGCACTCTAAATTGAGCATGAAAAACTTCCTGTTCGGAGTAGATACAAAACGAACTGAATTGAAAGCAAATTGTCAATCTCGTTATCTCAATCAGACATACGAACAAATCAAATCCAAATGAAGACCATTCAAATCCGATAAAAATCTATCAATGGCTAAACTGGGAATGATCAAATCACATATCCAAAACGAAATTCCATTTAATTTTAGCAAAGCGAAATGTATACAAGATAAACACATTATGATAGAGCCATTTCGAAATGTAAACAGAGCTATTCGAGGACCAAATTCAAATCATTATATCGATCCTGGTTATTCACAAAATTAAAACGATACCAAAATTCATACATGTATGACGACGAGACGGCTTGATCATGCCAATTCGGAATTGACAACAGCTATGGTCGATTCAACATTCTTGAAAACGATTGAGACAGTCGTCTTCTACTTCTTATTGGTTGCTTGGAGTTTATCTCTTTGACTGGTTAACACTGCAACTTGACTTTCTAGCGATTGAATTTTCGATTGGATTAGGGGAATGTTAATGTAGTATCGTTCCAGCCACAAATCACATTGATCACAGGAAGACTGTGTGGGCTTCGAAAGAGCATGTGAGGGTTTAGTCACATTGCTGAGGGTTTCGTTAGGCAGTTTAATCCCCAGGTAACTTGGATTGTTCCTTAGGCAGGGGGGAAGATTCGTCACGAAATCATAAGGTGGCTCGGGGCATAAACCCTGTGAGTAAGGGTACTCACTGGAAAGAAAACGTTCTACGTCAGAGTCTGAATCCTCACTAAGGATTATAGGCTTCTTCTCAACCGAGGGTTTACGCTTATTCCTAGCCATTCTTGAAATCATCCAAGCATTCTTTTTACCCTTGGCATAAGTCGTAGGGTTTTCCTTGGGATTTTTACTTACAGGCCTTTTAATAGTCTCAAAATTCTCAGTTATAGCATCGGGTAAGTCAACCTTAGGGTCGGTCGAGGGTTTAGGAGGAGGCAGTAGGACATGGAAAGGCATAGGTGGTTGGACCTTTGTTTCATTTACCACAGGCTTGTCAACCTGGACAGGGTTTGTGTCATCAAAACCATTTCGAGCGATGAAAGCTCTACAGCTATCACCATGTAAACTCAAGTGATAAACAATGATAAGTTTAATAAGCCCGTGGTGGAATAGGCCACTGTCAGCCTTCTTCCTTTTAAACCTTTTCGACATTTTATATAGGCTATGCTGAAAGTAAAAGGGCATATTCAACGGGTATCCCATAAAATTCATTAACAAACACAGGTGGTAGAGAAATAGGAGTCCATATCGACCCTCACAAGTCACAAATTGCTTAACTATCATCAAAAGGTCATGCCATCGAGGTTTTAGCATGGATATGGGCATAACTCTGTCACAATCTGTGACTTTGCACGAGATGAACAGAAGTGGCCAAGGTACCTCTTCCACTTTCAAATTTTTGAACCAACGCTGGCCCGTGGTAGGTAACCCTATAGCAAAACTGATAAATTCCTCATTAATTTCCAACTGGATGTCGCCCACTTTGGCTCTACAGCCATCAAAAGTTAGAGCGAACTGTTGTGCCACAAATAAGTTAAAACCCTCAAATATCTACACGAAGGTAAGCCATCTGTTATCCTTCAAGTCTTTGTGGGCATTGTCAAATAATAGCAAGGCTTGGTTGCCGTTTGGCTCGATTCGCACGACTGGTGCCATGGAGCCGAGCACACGGTAGGTCCAGGGTTTGGATCATAGCACACAGGAGTAGAGTGCATGAAGGTTACCCGAGCTAATAGAGGTGAACGGGAATAAGGGATAGGCATAAATTCCATCGTGCGAAGGTGGTTGAGTTTATCTCTGCCATGCATAATAGTTATTGCCAAAGTACAACCGCCAGCTTATAGCTATTCTACCCATTATAGCATAGTTCAACAATCAAGTCAATTGCCAACCAATGAATCCAATGGTAAATGTATAAACCAACGCGCACAATCAATGTTGTGCCATAGTTTTAAACCATCAACATATAATTTGAAACCAATACCAATCGTTTAACCATGTGCCAATGTATTGTAATAGCTCAAGAGTTTAACCAATGTGCCAATGGGTATTCATATAATCAACAAGCCAATAGTTATGAAAACACAAACATAGGTGTCATATTAAAAGATATATATGAGAGATTTAACCATAACCCCTATGTATTTTCATGAAACCAATGGTCAAGTAGGTCAAATAAAAATGAAAATCCAAATTCCAATGCATTACAAACTCAATGAAACCAAGTCACACAATCAATCTAAGAATGTCCAATAAGTACAGTTAAAAGTTTTTTTCCAGCTGCATAATGATAAGTGAAATGTAAGCGCAATGGGCATATCATCAAGAAGGACAACAAAAAATGATTTTAATGCGACTTCGAAAGACTAAGTTTTCATGCTTACAGTCGTGAAAACAAAGCGAAGGCAGATGTGCAAGTGTCGCAAAAATAAAAGTGTCATTATTTGAAAATTGCGATGAAAAAATGATGTTTGCAAAACATTGGTGTAGGCAGCTTATAAGACAGTGGAAAAATGTGAATTGGATGCCAACAGGGCTTGAATCCTTGGGAATAATATTTTATTATTATTCCAAAAGACATGTGAATTATGTTGAATGAGATGTTTTATCCTAAGTTCTTTTTGGAAGGACAAGTGACTTCCAAATGGGTTGGAGCGCATGCAGTTTCATGGGAGACAAGTGTCAACCCAAGTGCATGAACATAAAAGGGATGAGATGATCCGTGGTGGGGGTTCCTCCACCATTCAACCCTCATTTAACTGAGTGTGAAACCGTCCGACCTCTGCAAGAAGACCCTCATGCATTCCTGAAGTCTGGAAAAAAGAAAACCTGTGTTGATTTCTGAGGAAGCCCGTGTTGATTTCGGGAAGCATGTGTTTGTTTCTGAGAAAGTCGGTACACCCTATGTTTTGTACCATTGAACCTGTATTCGACCCTGCATGGAATGCTTGTCACATTTCCTTGAGAACCAGTGCATGAGTCTATCCCGTGTTGCTGGATTGAGAAAACTGAAGTGTCCTGTTCCTACTAAGCCTTGTTGTGTTGTCACACCTTTCTGTTGCTGACCCGGGGTGTTTGATGCAGGAGCATCTCCCACATCAATCGAGCCAGCACGGAAGGCAAAATACAACTGGACAAGCACCAGCACAAATTTTGAAAATCACCTTGAAAGTTGTTGCGCGATCTTAAATGAGTCATTAAGAGAAGGCGCACTTGTAAGATGTAAGTGGACCTTGAGCGATTCGCTCTCGTCCTTAGTAGATAAGAGGCATTTAAAATAGTTAATGCAGGTAGATAGAATTTAATTCTAGATTAGATTATTTGAGAGCGCAAGAGGGAAACGGGATATAGACACCCTCATTGTGTATTGTAACATTATGGAAGATTATTGAATAAAAGATCAGGAAGAGCAAGAGCATGCAGAGAGCTATGTAAGAACACCCATGTACAGATATTTGGATTAATAGAAGAGGTTGATTCAAATTCATGGGTTTGTGTTGTTCTCTGTGTATTGATGTTGAATGATATTCTCATGAATGTTTGCTTTCTATTATACATTTGCTTTATATGTTGTGTATATGATTTCATGTTTGAATTGAAGTCTGAAAGGAAGTAAGAATGAGTTTCAATTGTTTCTCTGTCTGAGTAAGAATTCCTACAAGGAGTGCAGCTGAAGTGTTCGCAAGGAGTGCGTCGACAAGAATTCAGGGTTGTGTCTCTGAAGCTCAGATAGCTTTTTCTCTCATCTCCGCAGGAGTGCAGTTGGGCACAGGAGCCGTGCAAGGAGTGTGCAGGCTGAGTGAAGTTCAGTGTTGTGAACCAGAGCAATTGTTGAAGGACTACTACTGCAGGTGTGTGCAAAGTTGAAAGGATTCAAGCACTTGAAATGTTTGAAAAGGTTGCCGCAAGCAGTGTGCGCAAGAGTCTTTTGTAAGACTCAGAGTTACAAGAAAGTCTAGGAAGGATAAGACCTTCAAAATTGTTGAAAGACAGCGCGGAGGAGTCACGACTAGAAGATTCAAGCAGGCGTCATAATTTTACACTGTAGGTGGACAAGTTCTACAGAGGGACACTTGATCATTCGCTGAAATTGCCAAGGAAGAACAAACGATCAGAATTCTCTGAGGAGGATTCACGAATTTCCATGAGCCGTCGAGATTTCAGGAAGAAGCAAGGAAGTTACATCGCAAGTGTGGGAAGGTTCGAAGCTCAGGAGGGGCACGACCGTATATCCGAGTCGTGAGGACCATCAGATTCATACGTGGGATCGTGCATCGGGGTTTTGTGGGTCGAAGTCCCGTGAACATTGCAATGGGAATCACAAAATCGCAAAACACGATATCCCAAAAGTCAAAGGGATAGTGTGGGCCACAAGGGTCAGAGTGGGAGACAGGTGGCACGAGTTATCGGAGTTTCGTAGCGAGAAGTCCCGAAACTATCACATTAGGATTCATGATATTGCGAACTCCAAAATGCCGATGGAGTGAAGCCGTTGAATATTCAAACTCGCGCATGTGTCTAAGGTTTGGCATATCAGGCATCGGTAGTTGGGGATATGAGTTGTTCGACATCGCGAGTGTCAAATTCACGATAGAGGAAATCCCAATAGGAAAAAGTCAGCGTTGACTGGTTTCGGGTTTCAGGGATTTGAGAACCGAACGCCCAATCACTAACCTCGCGAAGCCACGAAGTCCAATCTCCCGATTGTAAAAAGGAGATCCCGTGGAGATTTCTGTGGGTGCAGAATTTCTGATAGGGAATTAGAAGAGCCTTAGAGTTCTTCGGGCCGTGAAAGAGGAAAGATCTTGTGAGTCGACGTGGACCTTCCGACCTGCGGGTGTGTTGGGAGGGCATTGACATCAGTTTGGTATCATAGCTTCAGAAAGGTTCTTTGCTTTCTGTAGCAAAGAANAGGTTTGGCATATCAGGCATCGGTAGTTGGGGATATGAGTTGTTCGACATCGCGAGTGTCAAATTCGCGATAGAGGAAATCCCAATAGGAAAAAGTCAACGTTGACTGGTTTCGGGTTTCAGGGATTTGAGAACCGAACGCCCAATCACTAACCTCGCGAAGCCACGAAGTCCAATCTCCCGATTGTAAAAAGGAGATCCCGTGGAGATTTCTGTGGGTGCAGAATTTCCGATAGGGAATTAGAAGAGCCTTAGAGTTCTTCGGGCCGTGAAAGAGGAAAGATCTTGTGAGTCGACGTGGACCTTCCGACCTGCGGGTGTGTTGGGAGGGCATTGACATCAGTTTGGTATCATAGCTTCAGAAAGGTTCTTTGCTTTCTGTAGCAAAGAAGAAGAAAATTCACCATGTCGCCAAGGAGAAGGGACATGAAAACACCTGATCCAGAGGATATGGAAATGCTGAGAAGAAGAGGCAGGCAGATGATAGATCCAGTTATGGAGAGAGCGATGCGTGATCTACAATCCAGACTCGAAGATATGGAGACAGCGTAAAGATGCAAATATAGTGAAGGGGATCTTAGTGATTCCAAAAGTGAAGCTGAGGCTGAACGAGAAGAAGAAGTTGCAGCTGAAAATGCATCAAACGAATGTTTGATCAAAGCTATTGCCAGGATGGATGCAAGAGAAAAGATGGAAATTCCAGTTTATGAGGGAAACTTGGATGCAGAAGAGATTCTAGACTGGATTAGAGCTCTGGACATGTACTTCGACTATGAAGACGTCGAAGAAGACAAGAAAGTCAAGCATGCTATCACTAGATTGAAGGGACATGCAACATTGTGGTGGGATGAACTACAAGCTGACAGATGCTTCAAGGGAAAGTAGAAGATCAAAATCTGGGACAGGATGATTGCAAAGATGAAAGAAAAATTCATCCCCAGTGATTATCAAATTACCCTATTCGGGAGGATGCAGAACCTGAGACAGAAGTTGATGACAGTGAAAGAATACACTGAGGAATTCTACAAACTGAACATCAGGGCAGGTCATCGAGAGAGCGATGATGAGAAAGTTTCCAGATACATGAATGGCCTGAGGTATGATATCCAGGATGAGATGAGCATGGTAACCATATGAACAGTGGAAGATGCTTATCAGATGGCTCTAAAAGCTAAGGAGAAGTTGAGCCGAAAGCAGAGTCAAAGAGGCCGAGGCAGAAGCCAGCCCAGAGGAAAATTAGGTTCCCAGGATAGAAACCAGAAGCCCAAGGAGGACTAGAAGAAGCCTAGACTCAAACTGAGAGAGGTGGAACCTCACTGTGAGGGCAGCATACTGAGAAGAAAGGGGATTATACTGACAACAACACTTTTCCTCGTACTGGAGGAAGAGGTGGAGTGATCACATGCTTCACATGTGGAAAGAATGGGCACAATTCTTATGAGTGTCCAGATAACAAGAAAGAAGGGGGAGAAGATCACATCACCAAAGTACAGAGTCAGGATGTTGAGGTAGAAGACACTAAAGGCATAAGATCGTTGATGATGCGAAAAGTCCTTTTGACACCTGAGAAGGAGGTGGAGAATTCAGTCCAAAGGACCAGACTTTTTAGAACTACTTGCAAGACCAAGGACAGGGTATGCAAAGTCATTGTAGACAGTGGTAGAATGGATAATCTCATTTCTACAGAGATGGTAGAGAAGCTGGAGATGGATACGATTGATCATCCAAGCCCATACAGAGTTTCATGGATACAAAAAGGACACCAGATAACTGTCACTAAACAATGTTTGGTTGAATTCAAGATAGGGAGATATAATGATAAAATCTTGTGTGATGTCATTCTTATGGATGTTTTTCATCTATTGCTAGGTAGACCATGAAAATATGACAGAAATGTGATTCATGATGGGAGAATGAACACATGCACCCTGGAGAAGAATGGGAGGACACACATGTTGCTTCCAATTAAGGATAAGGAGGTGAAGATCGAACTAAGAGATACAGTACTTCTCATGAGTGGGAATGAACTTCTTAATGAGGTTAAGAAGAAGGAGGATCCATAGTTCATTGTAGTCAGAAAGCCTAGAATTGTGTTGACTAGCACCAGAGTGGATGATTTACCAGAAGAAATTCAGGAACTGCTGGAAGAGTTCGTTGATATAGTCATGGACGAATTACCTCGTTCGTTGCCACCGATCAAAAGTGTGAGTCATCATATTGTTCTCATACTAGGAGCCAGTTTTCCAAACAAAGCTATGTACAGATTGATGCGGCAAGAGAATGAAGATATTAAAAGGCAAGTCCAGGAGTTGTTGGACAAAGGTTTGGTCATGGAAAGCTTGAGTCCATGTGTTGTTCCAACAGTACTCAGTCCAAAGAAATACAGAGGCTGGAGGATGTGTACTGACTCGAGGGCGATTAATAAGATAACCATCAGGTACAGATTTCCATTGCCAAGGATGGATGATCTAATGGATTGCTTAAGTGGAGCAAAGTATTTTTCAAATATTGATTTGAAAAGCGGTTATCACCAGATCCGCATGAGAGAAGGTGACGAATGGAAGACCGCATTCAAAACAAACAAAGGGTTGTGTGAATGGTTTGTTATGCCATTTGGCTTAACAAATGCGTTGAGTACCTTCATAAGGTTGATGAACGAATTCCTGAGGGAGTTCATCGGGAAATTTTTCATTGTGTATTTAGATGATATACTGGTCTACAGTAAAACAGTGGTGGAGCATCTAAAGCATTTGGCTACAATGATGCAGAAATTACAGCAGGAGAAGTTGTTGATAAATATGAAGAAGTCCTCATTCATGAAGACAGAGCTTATTTACTTGGGATTTGTTATTTTGGAAAATGAGTTGAGGATGGATCCAAATAAGGTGGAGGTAATCAAGAATTGGCCATCACCGAAGAATGTATTTGAGGTGAGAAGTTTTCATGGATTGGCTAGTTTCTACTGAAATTTCATCATGAATTTCAGTGGAATTAGCACAGCGATGATGGACAACGTGAAGAAAAGGCATAAATATTTTCACTGGACGGAAGAGGCTGAGAATATTTTTACTTTGTTGAAGAGGAAGATCACGGAACAACCAATTTTGGTGTTGTCAGATTTCTAGAAGACATTTCAGGTGAAATGCGATGCAAGTGGATTTGCAATTGGGGCAGTCTTGAGTCAATATGATAGGCCGATAGCGTATTTCAGTGAGAAGCTGAATGAAGTGAAATTGAAGTACTCCACTTATGATAAGGAGTTATATGCTATTATTTAGGCATTGAAGAAATGGAGGCATTACTTGATCCTGAAAGAGTTTGTCTTGTACAGCGACAATCATGCACTGTAGTTTGTGACAAGAATTTTACTTTTGTGATTAAACATATTGTTGGTACTGCTAACAAAGTGGCTAATGCTTTGAGCAGGAAGTGTTTACTGTTGCAGGAATTCAAGGTCAAAACTTTAGATTTTGATGATCTCAGGGACATGTACGTTGGAGATCTAGATTTTAAGGAAGCATATGAATCAGCTGAGAATCCAATTCTCAGAGACCGAAGCCAGTGGGTAAAGTACCTGATCCAGGAAGGATTGTTGTTCAGGGGCAATCGGCTGTGTATTCCGAAATGTTCCATGAGGGAGAATCTGCTAAAGGAGAAACACAATGGAGGATTGGCAGGGCACTTTGGTCATGACAAGACATTCACAAAGTTGAACGAGTCGTATTTTTGGCCGGGAATGTGAGCAGATGTCAAGAGATTCGTGGACAGATGCAGAATTTTCCAGCATTCGAAGGGAAGGAAGCAGAATGCGGGATTTTATCAATCATTACCCATACCAGAGAGGCCGTCGGATGCAGTTAGCATGGATTTTGTATTGGGGTTTCTAAGAACACAAAGAGGTTGTGATTCAATCTTTGTGGTGGTGGTTATATTTTCCAATATGGCACACTTCATTCCATGTCAGAAAACTAGTGACACAACTCACATTGTGAATCTATTTTTCAAAGAGGTCATTCGACTTCATGGGTTGCCGAAGAGTATAGTTTTAGATCGAGACACCAAATTCATAGGGCATTTTTGGAGGACCTTATGGAAGAATCTGGGAACTAATTTGGCATTTAGTTTGTCTTATCATCCTTAGACAGATGGACAAACAGAAGTGGTAAACAAAATTCTGGGAGACTTGCTGAGAATCTTGGTGATAGAACACCACGGCCAGTGGGACAACATATTACCACAGGCATAGTTTGATTATAACGACTTAGTCAATAGAAGCACAGGGCAGAGTCCATTCCAGTTTTTCTATGGCATGCAGCCGAGAGGAATTTCTGAATTGAGGGATTTAGAACAGACTGCGACTAGAAGTGCTAGTGAAGAAGATTTTGTAGAGGCAATGAAAGAACTTCACAACCAGGTGAAGGAGCGATTGCAGAATTCAAGTCAGGAGTATAAGCACAAAGCCAATTAGCATAAGAGACAACTTCAGTTTGAGGTTGGTGACTTAGTTCTGGCACATCTAAGGAAAGAAAGGTTCCTGAGAGGAACATATAATAAATTGAAAATGAAGAAAATCGGGCCATGTAGGGTCTTGAGGAAATTTGGGGCAAACGCTTACGAGATTGAATTACCCAATGGGATCGGAATTTCTCCGATATTCAATATATCTGATTTGTACCCATATAGAGCTGGAGAATAAGGAGTTGGGATTGAGTAGCCAGTGATCCAGTGGGTGAAGCAGATGCCAGTTGCAGATAAGCTGCAGATGGATCGCATCATGGATAGGAGAGTAAGTAAGAATTCTAGGTGAAAACAATACTTTGAGTATCTGGTCAAATGGAAGAACCATCCAGTTGAATATGCTAGCTAGGAGACTGAAGCAGAGATCTAGAAGCATGGACAGACCGTGCAGGAGCTCATGGACAGGAGCCCATGAAAATTTTCAAGCGAGGGAGTATGATGCAGGAGCATCTCCCACATCAAGCAAGCCAGCACGGAAGGAAAAAGACAGTTGGACAAGTGCCAGCACAAATTTTGAAAATCACCTTGAAATTTGTTGCGCAATATTAAATGAGTCATTAAGAGAAGGCACACTTGTAAGATGTAAATGGACCTTGAGCGATTTGCTCTCGTCCTTAGTAGATAGGAGGCATTTAAAATAGTTAATGCAGGTAGATAGAATTTAATTCTAGATTAGACTGTTTGAGAGCGCAAGAGGGAAACGGGATATAGACACCCTCATTGTGTATTGTAACATTATGGAAGATTATTGAATAAAAGATCAGGAAGAGCAAGATCATGCAGAGAGCTGTGTAAGAACACCCATGTACAGATATTTGGATTAATAGAAGAGGTTGATTCAAATTCATGGTTTTGTGTTGTTCTCTGTGTATTGATGCTGAATGATATGCTCATGAATGTTTGCTTCCTGTTATACATTTGTTGTATATGCTATGTATATGATTTCATGTTTGAATTGAAGTCTGAAAGGAAGTAAGAATGAGTTTCATTTGTTTCTCTGTCTGAGTAAGAATTCCTGCAAGGAGTGCAGTTGAAGTGTCCACAAGGAGTGCGTCAACAAGAATTCAAGTTTGTGTCTCTGAAGCTCAGATAGCTTTTGTTCTCATCTTCGCAGGAGTGCAGTTGGGCACAAGAGCAGTGCAAGGAGTGCGCAGGCCGAGTGAAGTTCAAGGTTGCGAACCAGAGTAATTGTTGAAGGACTTCTACTGCAGGTGTACGTAGAGTTGAAAGGATTCAAGCACTTGAAGTGTTTGAAAAGCTTGCCGCAAGGAGTGCACGCAAGAGTCTTTTCTAAGACTCAGAGTTACAAGAAAGTCCAGGAAGGATAAGGCCTTCGAAATTATTGAAAGACAGCGAGGAGGAGTCACGACTAGAAGATTCAAGCAGGCGTCGTAATTTTACGCTGCAGGTGGACAAGTTTCGTGGAGGGACACTTGATCATTCGTTGAAATTTCCAAGGAAGGAAGGACGATCGGAATTCTCCGAGGAGGATTCGCGAATTTTCGTGAGCCGTCAAGATTTCAGGAAGAAGCAGGGAAGTTACAGTGCAAGTGTGGGAAGGTTCGAAGCTCAGGAGGGGCAGGACCATAGATCCGAGTCACGAGGACCGTCAGATTCATACGGGGGATCATGCATCGGGGTTTCATGGGTCGAAGTCACGTGAAAATTGCAATGAGAATCACAAAATTGTGAAACATGATATCCTGACAGTCAAAGGGATAGTGTGGGCCACAAGGGTCAGAGTGGGAGACAGGTGGAATGAGTTATCGAAGTTTCGTAGCGAGAAGTCCCGAAACTATCGCATTAGGATTCGCGATATTGCGAACTCCGAAATGCCGATGGAGTGAAGCCGTTGAATAGTCAAACTCATGCATGTGTCTGAGGTTCGGCATATCGGGCATCGGTAGTCAGGGATATGATTTGTTCGACATCGTGAGTGTTGAATTCGCGATAGAGGAAATCCCGATAGGGAAAAGTCAGCGTTGACTGGTTTTGGGTTTTGACGATTCAAGAACCGAACGCCCGATCACTGACCTCGCGAAGCCGCGAAGTCCGATCTCTCGATTGTAAAAAGGATATCCCGTCAAGATTTCTGTGGGTGTAGAATTCCCAATAGGGAATTAGAAGAGCCTTAGAATTCTTCAGGCCGTGAAAGAGGAAAGATCCTGTGAGTTGACGTGGACCTTTTGACCTGCGGGTGTGTTGGGAGGGCGTTGACATCAATGTTCCTGTCTAGATTTTCATGGATAGTGGTGGTTGCAAAGTGTTGACCCTGTGTGGCTTGTTGGCCAGTCATACAACACTCTCTCTAGGTGAGAGAGGTGATAGAAGTTGGAAGAATAGGTTTCTTGGCCTGTGAGGGACTCTCTCTAGGTGGGAGAGTGCACAGAAGAAGGAGAGAACTCCTAGAAGGAACCCTGCAGTTGCCACAAAGCTCGGAGACTTCCAGTCTGGCCTGTTGTTGAAACCCAAGGCAAGGGAGGATAGCAGTCAAAGGACTGTCTAGGGGAAAGAGAAGGTGTATACTCTTGGGGTGAAATAGGCATGTGGGGAAGGAGAGTTTATTGGCAGTGAGTATGAGTGGTTCCTGGGAGAGAATTCCTTCCTTGTGACTATGTGTTTTCCCTGTAGCCTCAGCCTAGCCTAGGATTCCTTGCCTTAGGGTGGAGCTTACTCCCATCTCGGGGGTGACTCACTGCTAAGCTTGATGAGCAGTGAGGTCTAAGGCTGGGAGGTTCGTGGAAGGCCAGCACGTGGTTGGAGAAACTACCACTGTTTTCAAAGATAAGTATCAGCTTATGTATTAATTATATTTTACAAACCTATATTGCTTACATTTATCATGTATTATGATGTGTATACAAATTAATATTAATTCCATTGATGGTTTGGAGTAGCAATAATTCTTATATTTACTCTGAGTTTATTTGTGTTTCACCTGCTTAAATGCATGTTAAGAAATGAACATGAGTTTCTTATTCATCGAAGTAGTGCCTGCCTAGTAATGGAAAAAGAGTGTTACAGTTTGGTATCAGAGCATCAAAGCTCAGAATCTAAAAGAGCGTTACAGAGAGAGAGTGAGACTGATTGTGAGCAGAGAGAGAGTGACAGGGAGGGGAAGAGAGAGAGGGAGGGAGGGAAGAGGGGATGGAGAGAAAGTGAGACTGATTATAAAAGAAAGGGGGGAGATAGAGGCAGGGGGTAGAGATATATAAATATATTAATGTCAGATAGAAAGTGTGTGTACGCGAATGTGGGAGGAAGAGAGAGGTAGACAAAGAGGGGAGGTAGAGAGTGAGAGTATGGGGGGTCTATGACATGGTCTATGTAAATATCTAGTTTAACGTCTAACTCTACATCTAGATATATGTCATGGTATAGGTCATGGGGGGAGATAATGAGAGTGAGAGAGTCAAAGGAAGAGTGGAAAAATAGGGTAGGTATAGAGAAAGGGGGGTCTAGGTGATGGTCTAGGTCTAGTTCATGATCCAGTTCATGGTCATGTTCATATAAGTACTCATATAAGTAAGAGGTAAAGGATGGAGGTAGAGAAAGGTAGACAAAGGATGGAGGTAGAGAGTGAGTTAGTGAAAGTGTGGGAGTAAGAGAGAGGTAGACATAGAGGGGGGATATAAAATGTGTGTGTGATAGTGTGAGAGGGAGACAAAGGAAGGCATAGAGGGGGGATAGAAAGTGTTTGTGCGAGATTGTGGGAGGGAGAGAGAGGAAGACAAAGAGGGGAGGTAGAGAGTGAGTGTTTTAGTGTGTGGTAGGGAGAGAGAGGAAGACATATAGGGGGGTTAGAAAGTGTTTGTGGGAGGGAGAGAGAGCAAGGCATAGTAAGTCAATATAGAGTGTGAGAGGGAGAGAGGGCAAGGCATAGTAAGGAAATAGAG
>JASDQU010213857.1:7631-18442 GCA_032191745.1 Picea mariana | reverse complement strand
CTTTTGGCCTTACAAATGCGCCTTCCACATTCCAAGGGTTGATGAATTCCATTTTCAAGCCCTTCCTTCAAAAATTTGTGTTAGTATTTTTTGATGATATACTAATCTATAGCAAGTCTTAGGAGGATCATGTGCGACATGTTGAAAAGGTGTTACAACTACTAAAGGAGAAACAACTATATGCCAAACCATCAAATTGTTTCTTTGGAGTGAAGGACGTAGAGTATTTGGGTCATATTTTATCTCATGAAGGTGTCAAGGTAGACCCTAACAAGATTAAGGCCATGATGGATTGGATGATTCCCAAAACATTGAAGAATCTTAGAGGATTTTTGGGTTTGATAGGTTACTACCACAAGTTTTTTCGGCACTATGGAAGAATAGCAGAACCTTTAATGGCACTAAACTAAGAAGGATGCATTTTCATGGACTCCAAAGGCAACTAAAACTTTTGAGCAACTTAAAGAGGTGATGTGCAAAGCTCCTGTATTGACCACTCTAGACTTCACAAAAACCTTTATTGTGGAATGTGATGCCTCAAGAAATGGAATTGGTGTTGTCCTAATGCAAGAAGGAAGGCCCCTGGCTTTTGAAAGTCAACCACTCAAGGGAAAGGACTTACACAAACCCATTTATGAGAAGGAAATGATAGAAATACTACATGCATTGAAGAAATGGTGTCCTTACCTAATAGGTAGGTACTTTAAGGTCAAAACAGATCATGATAGTCTTAAATACTTCTTGGAACAAAGACTATCTTCAGAAGAACACCAAAAATGGGTAACCAAGATATTGGGTTATGATTTTGAAATCATCTATAAAAAAGGGAAGAAAAATGCTGTGGTAGATACACTCTCAAGAAAGGAAGAATATGTTGAGGCATTTCTCTATGCTATCTCGATCATCTAGATTGATTGGATAATAGAAGCAAGGGATGAATTGAAAAAAGACGAAAAATGTGGACTCTCATTCAAAGTTTGCAGCAGGATTCTGGTGCATCGGATACATTTACATGGAAAAATGATTCACTATGGTACAAAGATATCATATATTTATGTAAGAACTCCCTACTCAAACAAAAGGTACTATTGGAATTTCACACCTCTCTAGTAGGAGGGCACTTGGGATTTTTGAAAACCTACCATAGGGTCAAGAAGGAATATTTTTGGGATGGCCTTAAAACTGATGTTCAAAGGATTGTGGAAATTTTTTTGGTTTGCCAACAAAATAAGGTGAAAACAATTAAGACCCCAAGTCTTTTAAAACCATTATCCATCCCAAGTCAGTGTTGGGAGGAGGTTTCCATGGATTTCATCACAGGGTTACTGAAGTCTGAAGGAAAGAGTGTCATCATGGTGATCGTTGATAGACTGACCAAGTACACACACTTTTGTGCACTCTCTCATCCCTTCAAATCCAGTACAGTTGCCACCGCATTCATGGAGACAATTCAAAAGCTACATGGTAGTGCAAAGATTATTGTAAGTGACAAAGATCCCATCTTCACTAGTCATTTTTGGACAATTTTCTTGTTTGGGTACTCAATTGGCTCATAGCTCATCATGGATGATTTTAGGGGCTAAATTTTTCTCATGGGATAATTTTCCATGTTTTTTCCAAAAATGAGATTCAATATTTTAAAAATGATTCCCCCAAATTATATAGGATAAAATTATTTTATCTTAAAAATCGCCAAAATTTTATAAAAAGTATATAAAATCCTTAAAAATTTGAATATTTTTACAAACAAATCACCAAAACTTTATAGTTGGCATATGAAGGATTAGTAAGATTCGCCAAGGTTTCTACATTTTAAAATAAATTTACATCCTTAAAATCATCCTTGTAGCTCATCCTATCATCCGCAATCTGATGGACAAACCGAGATAGCGAACAAATTTCTGGAAGGCTACCTTCGTTTCTTTGTCTTGGATAAACAAACACAATGGTTCAAATGGTTACCCTTGGAAGAATGGTGGTATAACACTTCCTTTCATACTGCAACAAAAATGACACCATTAATTGGAACTCTATGGATACCACCCTCCTTCCATCACTTCTTCTCTAAAAAAAAAATCTAAGGTTCAAGCAGTCGAATATCACATCGAGCATCAACAACAAGTTCTTCAAATATTAAAGGACAACCTATCCATGGAACAAAATCGCATTAAACAACAAGTAGATCAACATCATAGTGAAAGAAGTTTTGAAGTAGGAGATTGGGTGTTTTTAAGACTACAACCATACAAACAGATGTCCCTCAAGCAAGCCAAGAAGGATAATAAATTATCACCAAAGTACTATGGCCCTTATAAGGTGTTGCAAAAGATTGGTACTATGGCATACAAATTGGAGTTGCCTGCATCTTCATGAGTACACCCAGTTTTCCATGTTTCATGCTTAAAGAAGGTTATAGGTGATAAGATCCCAGTTCAAACTATATTTCCAGAACTTGACGAGGAAGGAAAAATCATATGGGATCCTGGAGCCATCACTGACACAAGAATTCGCCAACTAAGGAACAGATCCATTTCAGAGTATCTCATTAAATGGAGGAAACTATCAGCTGAAGATTCCACTTGGGAAGATGAGTCTTTTATACACAAGAATCTATATTTACTCAATCATTGTGGACAACACTTGTCTCAAGGGGAGGGGCATGTTAAGCCCTAAATAGTAGCTCATTACCCCTTAATTGGGGCATATTACATTAGTAATGTTATTTTATTTATGTTGGCTTTATTCCATTATTTGTAATTATACCTCCTAGTCTCCTATATATACCAAGGAGACATTTTCATTCTGAATCATCTGGTAATTGTACATTTATGTGCGCATAAGGAGGTTGCCCCCTCGAAGGCTTATTATCTAGATTTATCTGTTTTTCAAGGTGTTGAGTACTTATTCTGAGGTTTTTCTATGCTATATTGATATTTGGTTCTTAACAATCAGAAGGCAACGACAAGGAACAATGTCCCCTATTCCATGAATACTTGGCCTCTAGAGGTCTGAGCCCTTTGAAGAAGGTCACCTTACCCTGGTGCGAGGTATGTAGAAATAGACATCACCCTAGTGAGTGTTATTACATGAAAAATTATGTTCAGACACCCACAAATTTGTATTGCACGTTATGTAAGTTCATGGGAAATGATGATAGGGATTGTAGGGCCTATGATCTGATGCATGAAAGGTCTAGAGACATATACAAAATTCAAGGCGAAGTACAACAAGAAGTAAACACTACGCAGTATAACTCTCCGGGGAGAGTAAACTTCAATCCTCACGGTGGATTCAAAGGAAGAGGACGAGGAGGAGATATGGGTTGAGGCCAAGGACATATAATCTGTTATAATTGCACACAACTAGGACACCTAGCAAGGGACTGTCAGAACCCTTGTACAACTTGTAGCTATTGCAACTCCTTCGAGCATGTTATCGAGGAATGTCCAGCATTGTTGGCTAAGCTTCAGGAAAGATGAGAACCTCAGTAGAACCTGCAAGTGCAACTGATATATGTTGAACCTCATAGAGAATACCCAGATTTTTTGTTATCACTTGAGGAGGTGATGTTACAGGAGAAGACAGAGTGACCCAAGGAAAACTACAGAAGACTTAGGAGTCAAGAAAGCTGTAGAGAAGACCCAAAATTTTGATGAAAAGAAAGAAAGACAAATGTTTGAGGAGGCAAGAAAAGAATTCAAAGCAGATTAGGTTTCTTCATCAAAGACATGACCATAAGTAAGGGAATATGGAATGCCTTTGGAATTTGATCAATCTGCTTCGCCCAAAGAGGGAAAAGAGGTAAGCAAGCTCATGGAATTTTTATATACTTGTATTAAGTTGATTTAGGATGAGAGCATTGTACAAGAGCTACAGAATTTAATTAGATAGTATGATATAGGAAGGATATATTCTTTACTGAATAAAGAAGTACATCAAATATCTAAGAAGATAAGGACAAATAAGGAACTACACTTGAATGCTCAGATAGGAGAATATGATATAGACTATGTGGTCCTCAACTTAGGATCGGAGGTCAATGTCATGACAAAGAAAACCTAGGCACTGATGGGAAAATTGAAGTTTATCTATTCCCATATCAGGCTTAGGATGGCTAATCAGCAGGCAATAAGCCCCTTTGGAAAATTGGAACATGTCCTGGTGGACATCGACAGAGTAAGAACGTTTGCAGACTTTGAGGTGATTAAGATAGTTGATGACAACTTCCCTTACCTTGTGCTATTAGAAATTGATTGGGATTTCAATAATTCCACTGTGGTTGATTTAAAGAAAATACATATGACATTTGAAAGAGATGGCCTTAGGGTCATTTCACCTTTAGATCTAGATGAAGGTCAATGATACACAAAGCCCATCAAAGAAGAAGACTGAGCATATGAACTGGAAAACATATACAAACTAACAACCATACATCAGGATTACATTAATCCTACGGCCAACGGGAACCTAAGATGGAGAAGTGACAACGCATGTTCATTAGATTCATAAGAGGCACTGGAGAACTAACAGAACCAAATGTATGAAGTATCTACAAGGAGATGTGCTATATTAACCAAAGAAGTTCATTGGATCAGCATAACAGTAAGTAATTTACCCACCTTTGATGGTCTGAATACTTTAGAAACCTTATTGTCATCCTTTGAAGAAAGTGTACCAACACAACATATATTGTTGGCAATGGATGAGGCCAAAAAATCCACACCAGCAAGATGGTGGGGGACACAAAAAAGTAACATTACAGAATGGATACAATGTTGTACCCTGATGACTGCATGGTTCTCAGCACAAGTGGAAGGATGTGAAGTTCAGTACATAGGTCGAAGCTTCCGAAAGGACCATGTGCAAAGCTATGAAAAGGAATGGAGCGACATTCCTTAGGAGAAGTGGGTGAAAAAATTCATTAATATGTTGGACACAACCCCGATCAAATGGTACCTTCAAGCGAAGCTGCGCCTCAACACTGCAGATTGGGAAGGTATGACTCAAAATTTTGTAATTTCCTTCTTATTTGAAATTCAATATCCTTCAATAGATCAAGCAGTGTAGATTGTAAGATAGAAATTATTCGAGGAGGCATCTAGCCTCCCTTTATAACAAGAAGAGGATGAATGGACTGCGCCCCTCCAAAAACTGCAAGGTTGTTACAACATCAATGCTTATGAAGACGATGATCCAAGAAAGGTGAACATTGTAGAAACAGAAGGCCAAAGAGATGTGGAAGGACCAGGAGTTGAGTTACCATTCATTGGACATCCAATCAATATTAATAAGGTAAATATTGGAACAAAACAGACATCGAAGCTTGCAAATGTTGGAGATTATTGGGATGTTGTCACTATTGACAAAATTATAGAATTACTGCATGAATATCAAGACTTGTTTCTGACCAAGTTCATTGATATGAAGGGCATTAAAGGGCCTATGGGAGATATGAGGATCCCTTTTAAACTAGATGAAAAACCAATCAAACAGAGACCCTACAGGTTGAACCCTAAATATAAGGAGAAAGTGAAAATTGAGCTTGATAGAATGCTGGAAGCAGGGATTATAGAACCTGTCGAAGATTTAGAATGGATTATCCCTATGGTGGTGCAAGAAAAGAAGACAAGAGATATCATGATCTGCATATATCTCAAGAAGTTGAATGATGCCTATTTGCATGACCCCTTCCCTACACCATTCACTGATGAAGTGCTAGATAATGTGGGAGGCCAGGAGGTATATTCTTTTATAGATGGATTTTCAAGATACCATCAGATCAGGATCACCAAGGAAGATCGTCATAAGACCACATTTGCAACAGAATGGGGATCCTATTAGTATATAGTAATGCCATTTGGATTGAAGAATGCCCCAACCATCTTTTCTAGGGTGGTGGTCGAAGCATTCAAGGAGTTTCTGCATAAATTTCTAGAAGCGTATTTTGATGACTAGACTGTTTTTAGTTTATTGAAAAATCATAATGAATGTCTAAGGCTAATGTTGGGAAAATGCAGGAAGTTTTATATTTCCTTGAATTTGAAGAATTGCATATTATTCTCACCATTTGGAGTGTTGTTAGGCCATATTGTATGCAACCAGGGATTGTTGGTAGATCCATCTAAAATTGCCATCATAGTTGATCTACCCCCTCCCACTTTAGTCAAATAGCTAAGCATTGCGCTGGGACATATTGGATATTACAGGAAGTTCATTAAATGATATGCCTAGATTAAATCACCCATGGAGAAGCTTTCGAGGAAGGACTGTCAATTTAGTTGGACAGAAGAATGCCAGCAGAGCTTCGACACACTGAAACAGAAAATGGTTACTACGTCTATTCTGGTCTTCTCAGATTGGAGCAAGGAGTTTCATGTGCATGTCGATGCATCTACTATTCCCTTAGGAGAAGTGTTAGCACAACCTAGGGAAGGAGATATTGACCATCTGTTATATTTTGCTAGCAGGTTAATAATGAAGACCCCTTTGAAGTTGGTTTATGGTCTTGAAGCTATTGTTCCAATGGAATACTTGGTACCAAGCCTAAGAATTGTTGCCTTTACAGATATTGATGACACTTTCGTTGTTTGAGAGAGGCTTGCACAGTTGGTCGAACTAGAAGAAGACATATTTATTACAGGATTCCACCAACAAGTACAGAAGGAAAGAGAGAAGGCCTATCATGACAGGCACATCAAGAAGAAGGCATTTAAGCAATGTAATTTGGTACTGGTATATGACAGTAAGTTCCTGAAGCATCTTGGGAAGTTCAAAATGCATTGGCTCAGAACATATGAAATCGCCTATGTTACAGAAGGAGGAGTTGCGTAGTTAAAAACTTTGAATGGAGAATGGAAGGAAGGGTTAGTGAATGGGAGCTGACTGAAGTTGTACTATGACAACCAGTTTCCTCACAACTCTAAGTAAAAGCATAAGGAAAAGGGTATAGGTACTAGGTCCAGTTGAAACTGGGTACCAAAACTCAGAAAAGACAGTCTGCACAAGGAAGGAGAGGAGGCATAGAGAAGAAACAAAACGCTGCACTGTGCAGTATGAAGTCAAAGTAAAATAGAAGGATCATATATGAAGTGATTTAGGATGAGTCATAGGTGATTGTTGGGGTCATGTTGGCCCTTGGTTATGAAAGTAAGCGAAGATCGAGGAAGAAAAGGAATAATTTGAACTGCGCAAAAGACACAGTGGTTGTTACTGGGTCAAAGTGAGAAAAAGAGCATAAAAGACAGAGTGAAGTAAGAGAAAGAAAGTTGTTGGATGAGGAGATCGAGGATGACATATCAGCAAGGAAGAAGGATCATGGAAAACTCAACAAGTATTAAAAATACACCATTAGATTTTTGGAGCACCATGTGAGAAGGAAGGAAAGATAGGCTGGTGAATCCCTGAAAATACAGGTCAAGTTGACCTAGGGTTTTAGACACCTAAGGTTTCGGTATCTAGGGTTTTAACACCTAGGTTTTGACCTAAGGTAGTTAGTGAGTTATTGTAATGTATAAATAAAGTTCAAGAGGACCTAGGTTGGGTTTTTGATGTTGTTATTGTTGTTACTATCGTTCTAGTTCGTTGTTGATGCGAGTGCTTATTGTTGTGAGGGAGAGAACGGATAAGAGTGAGAGAATTATGGTATTGTAAGATCTTTAGCTGGGTGTGAAGTTCAAGTCCTGCAGTTGGGTGCACAGGAAGGGGAGAGACAGAGAGGAGAAGAAAGAAGATCTACTAGATAAGAGTATAGAAAATAATTGTATGCTTCATCTTAATATATTATAAAGCACATTTCTATGGACGTAACCCTAGAGAGAGGGTGAACCACGTATCTCTTGTGTTGTGTGTGATTGATCTTTTGTTCTTTTCTATTGGATATATTTCTATTTCATTATTGTGTTAGATCTAATAGATAGTTGTGTGGAGTAGATATAAGAGGATACTTTATATATGATTGTTGTGTTGTTGGTGTATTCGATTCACCTATTATTCCCTTTGGTTGTAGACATATCTGTCCTACAACCCCCCCATAGTTTCTTCGGGTGAGACTGCATCTTCTATGCAGGTGTTGTTGAAAGGGCTAGTAGTTAGGGCTTGTTGGTGCGCTCATGGAGATGAACCCTGGGTCTTCCCTTGTCCCAACAGAGTACAGGCCAGAAGGAAACAAAATCAAGAAATCACAGCGACATATTCAAGAAGTAAAGAAACTTTTGCATAAAATCTATAAATCATAAAGATATGTAATGGGTTGGGGGTTCTACAATTGTTGTTCTATTTTTGTGGGGATTTTTGTTGTTGTTGTTATTGAGAATTGCTGAGAATGAATTGCAACTGCACAGAGTTTGAGAGTTGAGATTGGATAGCTCATTATCAATTCACTTTTATAAGTCTTGATATCAATGTATTTCTTCTATGTATGATCAATTGTGATAAGATAATGTATGTTGGATTATTCGAGCACCTGGAACTTGTCATTATGTGGATGAATGTAGGGTTTCGCTTCTATGCAATTTATCTTTTTCAGTGTAACTACTAGTTGTGTTATTGTTTAAGTAAGCCTCTTGATGTATTTGTTTTGTACTGCCCCAGGTTGAGCCCGAATTGCAATGTAAATATAGGTTTGTGAGACAGGACACTTTGGGCGAGAGTTCCTTTGTAAATATATTTTGAGGCCAGAGCACCTATGTGATTATTAGGCTAGGGAGCCTAGATTGCTAAAAGGCCAGTGTGCCTATATTGTAATTTGTAATCATACTCGTATTATTAATAAAATAAATCACCATTGGAAATCGACCAAACAAAAAGAGACATAGCGAAAAACTCCACTAGAAAGGGAAATAGGGATAAGAGTATAGGAAAATGGCTAAGCTAAGGGAGCTTAAACCCAAAGGAATATTATATTAATATTCCTAATTTTCTAAAGTAGCTATAAGGGAGTTCCTTGGGGGGAATGTGTCATAAAGGGAACATGAAAATATGTTTTGGGGATTTAGTACATTTCCCCATCATTTAATCATTTTTCCATCATGATTCCATCCTCTGTACTTGGAAGCAATACTATGCATTCGTACCAATATTGGGAAATATTGGGAGCATGTTTTGGGAAAAATGAAACTAATGAAGCAGGTTTTGAGGCATGTGCGTTGTTGAAGAGGCAGGTTTTCAGTCCCATGAGTGATTGAAGAGGAGGGTTTTCAGGAATATGAGAATTTTCTATAGGTGATAGAAATGTTGGGAATTAATTCCCAAGGTGCCAAGCTGCAACTACAGGGCTCTGAGACTTCCTGTCTGGCCTGTTATTGAATCCCCAAAAGGGAAGTGAGGTAGTCGAAGGGTTGTTGAGCCGAGAAGGGTCACACTTCCTGTGGTGGGACAAGCATGTGGGGAATGAGGGACTATGGTTTTTTAGCTTGTGCTGGCACCTGAGTCTGATTTTTTATGTTTTCTGGGAGACCTTATCCGAGGTTAGGATTCCCTTTACTAGATGGTGTTTCAAACCTAGCTCAGGGGTGACCCACTGCTAAGAGGTATAAGCAGTGTGATCTATGGATGGGAGGAATGTCGAAGTTCTACATGTAGTTGGTGTTTAATCATAATATAATTTTCTCTTATGCGTTGTGTTAATTACTCTGTGTGTAATTATCTATTTGTTGTTATTGAGTCTCTGTCATAATTATGTTTATGAATCATTATTGTTTTCTTACATAAATATGTTCATGTGCAGAGAATTATTATTAAATTTATTGGTATTTGAGTTTCATAAATTTGGTGTGGCACTACCCAGCAGGGAGTTGGGGATGCTACAAAGTGGTATTAGAGATCCATTTTTCAACACTAAACCTGCATGGGCCAATTAACAAAGCACAGAAAAATGAAATTGCAGAATAAGCATGCAAATGGTTTGACAGAATGATGGAGTGGGAATGTGTACAATTCATTTGCTGAAATTGCAATAGTGAAATTAGGGAAATTTCACAAGAATTTTGAGGGAATTTAGCCAGGGATCAAAAATCCCCAAAATTTAATTGCATATTGAACAAATTTGGGCCCGAAGACGGTCGAATTTTAATTTTACAATAAGTTATAATGACAAAAATTGTAAAAATTCCTTAATTCCTGAATAAATTTGAATGTGATTCATACCCAGGAATTTTGACCAGCAGTGAACGCAAGAAATTGGTTGCTTCAGTGTTTGAATTGGTATTTATTGGGGTGAAAGTGGATGAATTAGGCAAAAGCCCCAATTTATGCAGTGTAATTCATGGTGATTTTGACGTGGATGAGTGGAATTTTTGTGTACAGGGACTGGATTTGTTATTATAGGACAACATTTGGCCATATAGAGCTTAATTGTAGAGATGTAATGGTAGAAGAAGAAATAATTAAGCAGAATTGGGAAAAATCCCCAAATTTTGTCGATAAATTTATGGAGATTCGAGGAGAAAAATGACGAGTTTTTTATGCGTATGGTGAATTGGTATTCATGGGTAAAAATTCAGTTATATGAATCTAATATAGTGCTTCAATGGTGTCTAGAGGAAGAATTTCAAAATTGAGCATTTTTGGAAATTTCAAAAAAATCGACAAAATTGGAAAATTTGGGAATTTTTTTTCCGTACCGTGATGTCAACCTGACATGGAAGGTATGTGTCATTTGATGTGGAATAATGGTGATCTATACCATAATTATGTATATCTCACTATGGTAGGTACACTATGGCATGGTGGAAGAGGTGGCATGTGTCTTGGCGCCATAGAGGCGACACCTTCCTACCCGGCGGTACCCTTAATCCCAGACACATGGAAACCCT
>JASDQU010213856.1:18542-28546 GCA_032191745.1 Picea mariana | reverse complement strand
TGGATTATTTGGAGAAAAAGGATTATAATTACGCTATTACTGATTCACCCCCCCTCTTAGTAATCCAACACTTCAAACGTCCATGAGGTAGGATTCTAGCCTTGTCTTGTTATATTTTCATTTATATATCATACTTGAGATTAGATTTTATTTCTGGGTGTCATTCCATCTGTTGTGGTTTTTCCCTAGCCATAAAGATATTTTCCTCATAATAGATCATTAAATCTAATAAGATCACTTATGATTCATTCATATATGACAACAACAACTTGGATGAAGTGAATTCATACAAATATCTTGGAATATATATTCACAACAAGCTCAACTCAAATTATAGCATTGAGAAAAGGATTATTGGGGATGGAAATCTTATTATGGGCTTGAAAACAATTGTAAATCAGTCGACCTTTGGATTTGGGATAAGAAGAAACTCCTCTTTGAGACTCTTGTTACGCCTATTATTCTATATGGATATGAAGTCTGGGGATGCAATATCTCTTGTGAATCTTGGAGAAAGATAGAGTAAATACAAAATAATTTTATAACCTATAATCTCAAAATTAACGGAAATACATTGTTGGTTACTTGGGCTGACCCAGATTCCGATCTCAAATAGCTTTCTAGCAAAACCCTCAAAACTATCAACCCTACTAGTAAACCAGAAGGCAATGCTGGGCATAGAGTGCACAACTCAGTCTCACCGGAGATAGCTTTATGGGGGATTGAAATACTCAGGTATTTGTGGTCTAGGAAGGAGTGGGGACTGTGTTTAGATTCTCTCCCTTATACATCATCATTTATCATTCATCTACTTCTAGGATTCATTCATTATTAACTTATGCATGCATGTTGTTATAACTAGTTTAACCATTCATTATTTATCTAATGATTAACAAAATAGTAAAAGTATTCATTCAAAACACATAGAACACAGTATTTTACCATGGTTCACCCCCTCCCGGGGCTATGTCCACAAAGATCTGGCTCTTCTGCTCTTTTATTCATTTTGCTGCAAAATCTTCGTTGTGGGCATTACATAGTCAAGCTTAAAATCAAAAGGAGGGTAAGTACCCTATGGGAGGCTGAATAGATCACACTAGGCTCCTCAACCTGTGGCCTAACCCTCAAAAACTAGCTTATTCCTATCGACCACAATAACCATAACAAAACTCACAATAATCAATAACTTTTGAACCCTTAACCTAAACCTCCTAGGTCTTTATTTATACTACTCTACCGGCTTATAGCTGTTACAATATTTGTCAAAAACCTAACCCTAACATTAGGTTTTCTCCCAAAATAGATCCCTCTTCCCAAAATAGGCCTATTCCAATAGGCCCCCAACACTGACATGGCTCTTCCCAAGCCACTCAAGTGGTGCACACTCCCCGTACAACCTTCTCCAAGTTGTGGAACTTTTATGTTAGTTCCTTCCCTTTTTATGTCTTTTGCGCAACTTTCTCTGCTAGAACCTCTACCATCTACATTGTTATTTGCTCTTGCAAAAATGTTGCGCTCTTTATATGTCTACACCATCCTTGTCTTCTTGTCCTCCAGCTCTACAATTATCTGTGCTACTTTTTCCTGGAGGGGCTCCAACTGGGCTTGTATTGCTTGCTTATTGATCTGCGCAGTCTTTAACTTTGTCTGCAGGGTCTTCATCTCCACCGTGCCCTTCAAGATTTTGGTAATGCTAATGGTTTTATGTCACTTCTTCAAATCCTACATTGCAGCGCTGATTTTCTCCTCTTGTTGGTCCAAGAGTTGGACCTTTTCATCCTCCTCCAAAGTAGTCCAAATTTGCGCAGTTCTGTCAAACAGTTATACGACTTCCTTGGCTTCCCTTTTGATTTCATCGATCTGGAATGTTGTTTGTTGTTCTATTTTCTCTGAGACTTTAGGAGGAGTTGTAGGATTAAGTTTTTCTTTCAACTCCTCTATCTCCTGCCTATATCCCTCGATTGTCTTCACAATGATCTTTATCTTTTCGCTTGCGCTCATATCCGGTGTTTGCGCGCTATTTGGAATGCAATTGTATACCATTGTTAGCCCTTACTCTAGCTTGTTAGCACATTCATTTTCCCCCTCTTTCTCTAAATTCAACTGGTCGCAGGTGATCTGTAACATCTCTGCGACCCCCCTACCAACTTCCAAGTTGGTCGCATCCACGCGGGCTCTGGATTGTGCTTTCTGCATTATAATAGTCTGGAGTCCGTATAATGCTTTTGTGGGTATCTGTGCCATGACTACCTGAAAGTGGTTTATGTCCCCCATGGGTTTTTGCGCTATCTCTTGATCAACTCTGACCATCTGCTATGTAACAGTGAATGTATCCATGCTCTCCACTACTATCTAAACTGTATTGTCTTGTTCTTTCTGCGCAGGGGGTCACTGTGTCTTTTCAGGTTGTTGTGTTGTGGCCTGCAGTATTGTATGAATTTGTAACTATTGTAGAGTTTCATGGAATTCTAATAGTCTCTTTGTGCTTCTGTGGTGCAGACCACATCTTCCCCCCTGTCCTGGACCTTGTCTACCACTAAATCAACATCATCCTCTATCAAGGTGATGATTAGGCCCTCCTTGGTGTATTTCATCTTTTTGTGTGTCTCCTCCACTTGCATGTGGTTCTGGTTGTCTGTGAGGGTTGCGCCCCACTCGTCATCGCCTATACCCCCTCCTCATTGGCCTGAGATGTGTCTCTCTTCTGAATGTTTTCCCTGGGCACTATTGTTTTTCTCCTTGGCCTCTTTGGCACTGTGTTGCTTCCAATTGCCTGAGTGTGCACCACAACCTTCCTGGTGTTAGAAACTGGGCTATTTTTCTTTGTTGAAGGACCTGCTTCAGATTTCCCTTAGGTTTGGCTAATGTCATTGTTACTAGTTTTGTTGTTGGTTTTGCTATTGGCACCTTCCACTGCACAATGTTGAGGAAAAGATATGAAATGATCTTACTCAAGAATTTTCAAGGCTAAAGAAATATAGATGGGAATACCACCCTATGTTTATAGCCATCAAAATTTGTTTCCTAATTCACAAGTATTAATTACAAGTGCTTAGGCTGATTTTTTTTATAAATAAAAGTTTGTTGGAAAATTCATTATTTATGTAATTTTATGAATATAACAAATGTTGAAATAAATATAGAGACAAAAGTAAACAATCCAAGTCAATAATCAAAATAGATGAGACATAAAGCAATCATTTATTCCATTCCAATTTATCAAAAGAATTGTTCTCTTTTAAATATGAAACAAAGTTTGGCTCAACAACACATCAAACTCATGCAATCCAATCCATACAAATCATTTAATACTTGTCAATGAGCAGGGGGTGAATAAGGGTTCTAGGATATGTGATGGATTGTATTGAGAAAAAAGTGTTAAAATGAGGGGGGATAGATCATGATTACTGCTCAAAAAATAATCAAACAATCAATTGTATCGTAAATCAAAAGAATATATCACTGTAATTCATCCATGTGTGATCCTTTAACTGTCATAATACATAATTTATCTTAACTATAATTTAATTTTAAGAATAGGGGGTGGATAGTGAATATGGGAAGGCGAGGGGACTTGTAATGTGTGAAAATTGAAATAATGGTAGGGAAAAGAATGAATATTGTTCGTAAAACCAATTAAGTAATCCATAAAAACAACTATGTATTCAATACAAGGATGCCAATATCAATTAACAATTATTGTGTGTCAAAACTATTCACTGTCCCACACCCAATTTCTTCAAAATTCTCAATTAACACAGTCTATAATCATACTCAGAATCACTATGCCTTTCAACAATCCTGTTAAGAGAATAGTTGGTTGCTTTCATTTCTTTTCCTTTCTTTTAAAAAAAATCAAAATAAACACACAGTCACATTGCTCCATCGCTATCCATCATATATTACTATAAAATATCAACCACTGTCCATAATTCACAATTTACCCAAATAAAACATATACACGGGTCTTTTTTTCCAGATTGAACAGACTTTTTAAAACATGCCCGATTTCATGCCTTTTATTATGTCAACCAATAAAACTTGCAATGCACCGATAATACAAAACCTGAGCTTCATCATTGGTGATGTAATTAAATAAAACATGCATGATGCCTTCATAATAGAAGCATAGTGAAACAAAGAAACCACAGTCATCAAATTCCCTAATTTGCAATGATCCTGATCAGGGCTAATAACACACAACAATCACCACTTCACAATTGACACCAAGATTTAAGAAACACAATGATCCAACACATAACGAAAAAGAGGAAACCCTCTAACTGTACATTAACACTGACCCAATCAACCAATTTACTCAAATAAAACCAGTTGGGTTATTGACACAAATGTCATAAAAAAAGGAGGCAGCCCCTTGACTTTGTACCAATTCTCATCCCCGATCACAACTTTCCAACCAACTCAATCAAACGAGTTCAATATAAGTACTCAAGGAAATTGTCATAACCACTCAACCAATCTATGATAGTAAAAAAGATGCCCGACAAGAGTGTGAATAGTTGGGATTATTAAAATTGGGCTCTGTAACAAAGAATACATGAAGTGATCAAGTGTTTTCTCAGTCATCAAAGCACAGTGAGACTGGAGGTCGAACATATCAACAATAGGAAGAGACCCTTTGACACAAGCATGATAGAACCACAGAACTTCTTAAAACTCTCGTTCTGTGTAATGGTGCAACAGTTAAATGTCGGGTCGGATAGGACAACGATGCAGAGGAGAAACAAATTCCCACTGGACAGTAACAAATACCCAGAACACACAGAGGCATAACCCTCGTGCAATTCAAAGACTGAATCAATCGATAACAATGCCTGTGGGAATGTTGGCCCGAGGCATAATTTATATCACCAAACCACCAAAAGTATACATCTTGGCATAATGGCCACCCCATAACCAACTTTCTTGATTCCAATACCACAATAATAATCCCATGACCATGTGAATAATCCCCGACCATGGCTCTGGAAATACACAGTGACCAGAAGGTAGTTCGAAAACATACACAACAACACCATAGTAACTCGAATACAATGGAACATGGTTACCATAACTGTGAGGAAGCAACCAACAAGGCTAAACAGAGAGAAACCCTCCAACAAAATACCCATAACTACTTAAAACAACAGAGATCCATCATGATTTTCACCACACAGAATAACCAATGAATGCAAAACTTCAACCAACCAATTCTTTCATTTGCAAAACTAATAACCACATAGTCATTTCAGAGAGAAGACCCACACATTTACACAGTTGTCAATCTCAGGAAGACACAAACCAACACATTACTAAGCCATAGTTCATTCATACACAGATAGAAGTTCATGGATGGGTGAAAAGAACCATACATGTAACCAATAGCTTTAAAAAGGGTGAGCTGGAAGAGAAATTCCTTCCAGGATTGAATCTCGGAGCTTAACCACCAGAAAAAACAAATGAAACAATAACCATGCTAGGGTGACGGCCTGATGGGAGAAGTATGGAGTGATGTGCATTTACTGCATGTCTCTTCCATCTTCCTCTACATTCAATTTCGAAGTACGCTACATCCAACGATCACCAATACCATTAACCATGCCATTAATTCCAACCATTGAAACTTGTGACCATAATGCTTGCCAAATGCGCCACCCAAAATTCATATTAACCATTTCCAAAAACACACCATACCATATATCAAATGTGCTCAATATAACTCAAATATAATTTGCATAGCCACTAACCATTGCTAGTTAGGATTAATGCTAACTTGTTCCATTTAAATTGCACACGACTTCTAACATAGTATAGTATATGCCCCTTCTTTTGGATTTTTTTATAAGTCTCTTTCCATTTCTTTTGTTTGATGTTGTTACTAACTTATGTCTTGTGAAGGTGTATCCAGGCAATAATCATGGTGACATAATCAAATGTAACAACTGTACTATAGATGCCAATCATAACATAAAATTAAGCTTCAAAAAACAGAACATCCATAAAATGTATCATCCACCTGTTGTTATGCCAAAAAATGAAGCCAAGACTATATCATCAACCATATAATACCCTATAAGAAGCATCGACAATAGCATAAAATGTGTGATATGACTATCTTCGAGCCTCCAGTCTATAAGGGGATCCCACCTACTCATATTATATCTTATTAGCATATATTAAATAATAGGCTTTAGAAATACTTTGCGGGCAAAATTCCTCGTTACGATTTTTATCGTCAACACACAGGCCAATCTTTAATTATCCAATCGATCTCTTCCCTCATGACACAATACTGCATCTCCAACCATTCCTTATTTGGATCCCTTGCAGCCTGGATCCACATATGGTGCTAGGATGCCTTAAACTTCGTTATCCCTTCATATTCCTGGACCACTTCCACAGAAATGTGCCACACATTGGTTGTGCGCTATTGTATCTCTTCCAAAATCACAACGAACACTATGTTATTTGCCTGCTGATTTTTGGTGTCCTTGGCCTGCCAGAGGGATTCATACCTGGCTATGTAGCACTTCCCTTTCCTATCCAAAAAAACTGAAAATTTTGGCTCATGCCATCCTGCAAAGGCTATCAGGATAATTAGCCAAGCATAATGGAACTTAGTTCCATTATCCTGCACATCTTTGCAGTCGATCAATAATTAGTTCAAGAGGTAAGGTGCCCAACTGAACATTACCCCTTTCTCACACTACACGGTGACTGCGATGACTCCTGCTGGATCCTCTTATTTTATGCACTTCCTCAGCATCTTGCAAGCCATGAGATTTCTAGAGAACCTTGTTTCTTCATCGTTGATGTCTTTAAGAACAATGCCCATGTTCCCTCTGCTGGTACCAAATTGTTCCTTGAATATCTTGACGATCTCCTTCTCGTGTGATTTTTTGTCCAAGTATTCTTCCAGTTGTGCGCCCACTATGGGTAATCCTATAATTTTGGCGATCAACACCACATTGAGTTGTACTGGCCTATCCATCCCGAGAATTCTGCCATGTACCCAGGATAGCAATTGTTTGACACACAACCCAACATTTTTATTGAACCTTAAATGCAGTATGTCCAGGGGGTTCAGGATCCTAGAGTCGTAGAGACATGTTATCCACTGCAAGGGCTCCATGATTGGTTTACCTAAGGGTCCAATTTCCCATGTGTTCATGAAGTAATCTTCCTCGGCCAAGTCTGGGAATTTTTTTGTGTTGCGCACATCATGGTCCGAGTACTTTAATTTAGGTACTTTTCTGAGCATGTCCTTCACTGTCACCACTACGTCCAGGGAGTAGGGAAGTGTGATTTTTGTAGCATCCTACACCTTTATTTTCTTCCCGGTGAAATATGGGCATGATTCTGTTGTTTCTGTGTCATCTTCTTCCCCCTCAGATTCTAGTTGGTTGGTGATGTCCTCGACCAACAATTTCTCTTCGTTGTGACCTTGTTTCTAACCCTTCATTTCATTGGGTTTCACAGGTGTTTTGGGGATAGGATTTGTATTTCCAATTTGATTTCTGGAGCTCTGCTCCACTTCCCATTGTACCTCTTTTGGCATTTTCTCCTGAACCCTCGTCGGGCTAAGTGACTTTGTCTCTAAAGTCATAACATCTTCGAGCTCGACCACATTCCCGAGCTCTATCATCCTTTCCTTCCTCCTTTGGCCTTGTCGAGTAACCTGTGCCTATTGTTCTGGAGCACCAAACATTGGTGGTGTCATGTTGTATCTGGTTTTGAAAATTGCTCTCTTCTTTGCACAATTACACCTAGGTCACATGCTTCTAGTTCACTCTGTGCTCAAAAATCACTAAGTGTTGAGATAACCCATGCTTTCCGCACTTTATAGACCCAGTCATAAATGTTTTTCACTTGTTCTATGCATTTGCGTCGAGTCCAATTTTTTCTACGCGTTGTCTCTCTATTTTGTTGCATTAGTTGTTGCACTTGACTTTTTCCACTTTCCTGTCGTTCAACCAACTTTTTCCTTTTTTTTTGTATTTTTCTTCTTTTTGTATTTTTCTATTCCTTTTTCTCCTTTTTATTGACTTTTTATAAGTTTTTCTCCCTAATATATAGTATAGTACATTATATACATGGTTTCCTTACTACACTGCAACTATTAAGAGTTAGTAGTTCAACTGTCCCTGTAAGGTTTCAGTCAACTACCATTCACCATTCCTTTAAATTATGTTCCTCCCAATTCCTTTAGCTACACAGATCCTCCATCTGTGATAGTATTTACTTCATATAGCCCTAGCCAATGCATTTTTGAATTTACCAGGGTGTTGCAAAAATTTGTTGTCATAGAGGATAACTAGGTCTCCCTCCTTAAATATGTTCTTCTTTATGTGTTTATCATGACAGGATTTGTCCCTTGTTTTCTGTACCTCTTGGTGAAATCCTGCCATAATCATGTCCTCTTATATTTCCATTAGTTGACTCAATATCTCATGTATTACATCTCTTTCATATTGGTAATTGTTTCTATGTGTAGACTAGGTACCACAAATTCTAATGGCACCACTGATTCCTCTCCATACACCAATCTGAATGGTGTTTGTCATGTCAACTTCTTGCATGTGGTTCTGTATGCCCATAATATTGTTGGTCTTTTCAAATCCCAATCATCCCTATTAACATTGCATATCTTAGTCAAAGCATTTTCCAAAATCTTGTTGAAAGCTTCTACTGTCCCATTTTCCTGAGGATGATATGGTGTACTCTTCTGGTGATAAAATTCAAACTCCTCAGTCATAGCCTTGATAGTACTATTAATAAAATGGGTGCCTTGGTCACTCATCAAAATCCCGGGACATCCAAATCTTGTGATCACTAGCTCAAATAAGAAGTGAGTTGTTTTGTTTGCATTGCAATCTTTGACTAGTGCTGCTTCTGTTGGATTACTGAGAGGGGGGGTGAATCCGTAATAGAGAAATATAATCCTTTTTAACCATATAATCCAAGTGCTATATCAATGTAGCATTATCATCCGATAACTGCAGAGTAAATAAGCAATGAACAAATGAACAATCATACACATACACAATACACCAGTTTTTTTACGTGGAAACCCAAAACGGGAGCAAACCACATAATGCTTTTTCTTATATGTCTTGAAGAATTACATTAATTGGAAGCACCAAATTCCTTTGTTTTCCAGTTGCAACTAGAAGGAGGCTCCAACTCCCCAATTCTCTAACTACAACCAGAAGGAGGCTACAACCCCCTATGTTCTCCAGCTACAACCAGAAGGTGGCTACAACCACCTTTCCTTGCCTCATCCAACCGCCCTGACATATAAGTAGAATGATGGAACCACTGTCACACTATCACTATGAGATATACTGTTATAAACTTGTACCAATAAACCTATACCAAACAACCTGTACCAATAACCTGAACCATGCATCAACTTGTACCTCAACCTGTAATCAACCTACACCATAAACAAGTGCATCAACCATGCACCAACCTGTACCATGAACAAGTGCATCAACCATGCACCAAACCTGTACAAATAACCTGTCACAACAATCTATCATAACAACTTGTCCAAACAACCTATCAACTTGTCTCATCAATTTTATCAACCAAATCAAATATTCTCACTAAGATCAATCACCAAGACAACTCTCAAAGATGTGCATCAACCAAGTATAACACAACAACTCATACTCATCACCAAGATCAATATGTGTTTCCAATAATACAAGTATGCTACATCATCCATAAACCATCTGTCAACAATAATACTAACAAGTGCCTCCAACCATGTACCAAGTATGCACCAATCATGTATCAACTACTCATCAACTATGACTCGTCAATATGTACCAACATCATCAACTATACACCTCATGTATGTGCCAACTCATCAACTACTTGCCTCAACCATGTACCCGACATATACCTCAACCAAATGCCCTCATCAATTTCATCATCCAAATATGATTTCTAACTCTATAATAGACTTGGTGTATATGATCACATTCCTGCAAACCTTC
>JASDQU010213856.1:0-18442 GCA_032191745.1 Picea mariana | reverse complement strand
TCCATCGGTGTATTCTTGCACTGTTTGTCCTTTTCTTAGTTTTAAAGATTGCCATTCAATTAATGCTTTTTCTTTATAACCCAAAGGATAGAATTGTTTCCTAAGTGCATAAATGAAGCTCTTCCATGATGGAAATACCTTACCCACTTGTTGCGTTCCATTTTGCAACTTGCTTTGCCACCAGATGAGAGTTGTACCTGCAAGCCTCAAAGATGCCAACTTGATTTGTGTGGCCTCATCTTTGATCTGTTGCACACTGCAGTAAACCTCCATCTGCCTGATCCAATTGTCAAGTTTCTCTGCATTTACTTCACCATCATATATGGGCAACTCAAATTTAACATCAAGTCTTAACAATGGCATTTCATTCTTATTCTTATGAACATGTTTCTTTCCATTAGATTTAGAACTTGAACTTGAAGAAGAAGGAGAAGAAGGAGGTGATGATGGAGGTGAAGGAGGAATCTGAGGATGATCCTCTTCCTCTTCACTTTTTCCCTTTGAAGATTCACCAAAAACTGGTCTCTTTCGTTCCAAGTAATCCTCGTACAAAACTTTCACCATCTCCGACATAGCAAGGAAAGTTTTCCGGAACTCTTTCTCATCCTGAAAAATCCCTTCTTCCGATGCCATCTTCTCGCTGTGAGAAGCTCTCTTTCTCAATCCAATTAATGGATTCTCTGCAACAAGCTCGCCTTCACCACGGTGTAGCTTTTCCTTGGTTAACATGCAAAACTCAAATCCAAACGTCAACTAGCTCTGATACCACTTGATCCGTAAAGATCTTTTAATGACTGTGGTTGATTTTTAAATTGCATGTGTTAATTAACCATTTGAGAAGCTTAATGAAAGAATGAGGAAATAACAGGAATTGTGACAGCCATATACATATATGCAGATCTGAAATGAAGTAATAAACAACAAACCATAACAAGAGAATTGATAACAGAGTTCGGCACAATGTTTCCTACGTCTCTGGGCCTTTGTCTCTGTGGGGAAGGCTTCTTTATTTTTGTTCAAAGATCAAAAAATACATTGTAGCAGTGCCAATTGTCTACAAGAATGATCTGGTCATATTCTTCCAGATCTCTAGAACCCAGCAAAATAAACGACACATAAAACGGATGACCGGAGCTCCCAGAAATGGCCCGCAAGCGTCTGCTCCTCAACAGCTTCCCTGCATAAAAATGGCTTTGGCTTGGCTTCCCTTCAGCATAACTCTTCTCTGACTGTCCTCCATGGCCTCAAACAAGCCTGGTTTTTATAGATCTGAAGTTGGTTATCCATCCCCAACTTCCTCCCAAAATTTGGGCTCCAAAAATGCCCAATATCTCCCAAAAATGGATAAAATCCATTATTTACAGGCAAAATTAATTAAAAATCCATAAAAAATCAAAACTATATAACAAAAACCACTTTTGTTTTAATAATAGGGCGCAGCTCCTTCTGGCGCGTGCTCCTATTCATATGGGAGCCTGCCATATGGCTAGGCGTTAACCTCCTGGTGCGCTATCCCCCCTGTGTCCGAGCTGGCTCCTGGTCTTCGGGCGTGGATAGAACCAAGGGTTAAAATAACCCAAGCCCTGAGGGATAGGCCCCCCACTTCGCGCTGGTGGTTACATGGTGGCACCAAAGTCCAAGGGATAGGCCCTATCCACTACTCCGCGCATGTGGTGCCCGCGCCCTCGGGTGTATGGGTGTTCACGACCACGGTCGAAACCATGGGCTGGGGCTAAGCCCCAGCCCTTTCCGCCTCCAATTAGAGTTTCAACCAAACTTGAATACAATGTTTGTCGTATAGCTATTAAGCACCACCAGTGGAGCGGGTGGTTAGCCCGGTCCTGCCAGTCCATAGCGCAGAGGAGGTTTGGGGTTCGACTCCGGTAGAGTCCATAAAAATTTGCATACCACGAAAGCCAACCACAGGGTGCCACATGGCAGCCCATGACTAGGCCATGTGGCACTTCAACAACCAATCAAAAACTACCACTTGTCATACACTAATTCGTCCACCTATCTGTCGAGGTGTCTGCCCAGTCAGCAACTGTACCACCATGCCAGCATGCCACTGTACCTGCCATGTCATCCTGTGCCACGTGTCACCCTTACAGTGGTGACATGTGTCACCCTCTGACTGGTCCAACTGTACCTGTCATACTCCCTGTCACCTACCACATGTCTTCTCCAGGATCTACCACATCAGCTGTATGGCTGTACGGCCTGTACAATCAGCCTGCCACGTGGCACTATATGGACTGTACAATGATCCATTTTTTTTGCCTGTTTGGGTTTTCGAACAGAATGCGATATCTTTCACATACGAAGCCAGTTTGATGAAGTAAATATATGGTCAGAATCAGGAAGACGAGATGGACACAATGGCATTGGTTTCATTGGATTCTGAGCACTTTCATTTTTTAGCCTTTTTTAGCCCTGTCAAGCTCCTGGATCCGATTTTGGATCATCAATGTGCTCAATAGGTGATAATAGGAGACCCTTGCTCTCTTATTTATACTCTCCAAGTAGCTTCCTCCAAGGGTTATCTTCTAACTACTTTACCTGACTTTCTTCTTTTAGGGATAACCCACTTCTAACCACTTTTTCCACTTACAACCACTTTATCCACAAATACTAAACTCACCACTTCTAGTTGCAACTAATTTATTTTTAATTATTTTCTTTTCGCAACAACTTAACTCATGATTAGCTCCTAGTTACAACCACTTTGACTAGTAAACTTATTCTAGGAGCTTCTAGAATAAATTGACTTATTTGACCTTCTAGGGGCTTCTAGATAAATCGTGAGGGTTCTCCAACTTCAGAAAGCCATAACTACCTAACCGTGAGGATTTATGTGGCATACCACATATCAATGTAAATGACACGACATGTACTATCCATATAGAATAGGATTACCTACATATTCACTGATATACATGCATTTATACCTCAAAAAAACTTGGGTCTCTTAACCATACTGTTGGGGCTACCAGAATTTGCAATCGAACTAGCTTCAAGGGTTGAAATCAATGACAACCAACCCAATTAATCAACAATATCCCCCATTTGGCATTGATTGAAACACTCTGATGCAACACTGAAGTCATATCATGCGTTCTCCCCATGTGACCATCGCTCCCCTTGGAATCATTCCTTTGTGCTCTCTCTCCAAGCATCTAGCTCTCTCTCCATGCATTTGATGAATCTCTCACCCTTCTACATCAATGGAAAAGGTAACTTCTCATTGGGGCTTCTCCCCCTCATTGAACTGTCCATGGGGCTGCTCCCCCTGACTGAACTCTCCCTGAAACTACTCCCCCAAACTGAGTTGTCCTCTTTATGGTGCTTCCTCGTGTAAATATAAGATATATAAGAATAACATTCAAAATTTATTGTGGGGCATAAACTATGACAAGTATCTAGAAAAGATACTCACAAGTTTCCCTTAGAAGTGGTTTTGTAAAGATGTCCACAATCTGTTATTTGGTCCCAAAATACTCAACTCAAATGTTCTTCTCTGCAACGTGTTCACGTATAAAATGATATTTGATTGGAATGTGCTTCATCTTGGAGTGCATCATTGGATTATTTGAGATACTAATGACGCTTGTATTATCAAAATATATTGGAATGGTCTCATCATAATTAACCTGTATATCTGTCAATGTTTGTTTCATCCATAGAACCTATGTACAACATGTTGTTGTTGCAATATACTTTGCTTCATCTGTAGACAACGATATTTTTTAATGTTTCTTGCTTAGCCAAGATACCAAACACTCACCCAAGTAGAATGTTTCTCCACTTGTACTTCTTCGATCATCAATGCAACCTTCCCAATAAGGACAGTGTTTGATTGTGCTAGTTCCTTAACTCGATGGTCTCAATGGTTCACCGGGATTCATACTGAATAGATCTAAACAAGTGTCCCATGATCTACCTCAAACAACCTTTTATTCTTTAATAGTTCAACCAACCAAAATAAAATGTTTCTTCATTCTCATCTCTGTTATCTTTTGGATGCGTGCTATCGGAGAAGATTTCTTATTATTTTTTAGTTGAAAGTGTTGGGTTCCAAATAACTTTGCTAATATTGTCAACAAATCACAATTTCCATGATAGAAAAAGAATCTAAATATAATGTTTTAAAAGATTGGTTTGAAGCTAAGTACATTCAAATCCAATTTTGTATTCAAACATATCTTTGAAAAATATATATATGCAAGTAAGAGATCTTGGAGAAGATCCTCAATCAAGAATTCAAGAGTAACAAATCATGATCTACAATAAATCAAAATAGATTTGAATCAAGGGAGAATCTTCGAAGTGAATCTAAATCAAAATGGACCTCATAACTATCCAGATTCCGCATTAATGATGCGAGGATAAACTTTGGAATATAGATAATAAATGGCTTGCACTCAAAATCCAAAAATAGAAGAGGCATAATAATTTATGCAACCTTTCTTGTGTTGGATCTATGATTTGCTTGGATTTGCTTGGATATCAAACCTCCCATAGAATTACCATAGTGTCACATTTAACTTAGCACTACTAACCACAAACCTCTTATGGATAACTACCATGGAGGCATATTAGAGTTATAAGGTCCTTAAGGCTCAAGGAGCTTTAATACGGTATTAAGAAATAGAAGACAATAACTTGGTGAAAAAGACACTAAGACATATTCAACACATGTATTCATCCCATAATATCAATTTATAGTACACGTATTTGACCACCAATAGATTTAGATCTCACTAACAACTCATCACTTGATAATGACAACATCTTATCAATAGATAAAGATGGAAACTCATAAGAAGGTGGTCTCAGACTTTGTGATTCTCTAGAGATTGATTAGATTCCATCGTTGCAAGGTCCAATCAATTTTGTATGCATGTGTTACATATAAAACATGATATATAAATAATAAACTAGAGTATAAATCAAAACTACGAGTTCAATATGCATTAAGGTTGTGGTTAAAAATTATAGATATTTCTCTCAGGTGGATGGCTTGAAGACCCACCAATTAGATGCACTCAAGTTTACGCAAGGAGTTGACCTACATTTTCTTCCCAATGTTTTCTCAATTATGCTCATATTCATCTCATCATCTCATTATCCTTTTCTCATAATTTATCTTTCTCAACACATTGGCAATCATCTTTTGTACTTAGTCAAATTCTCCATCAAGATTGCTAATTAAAATGTGGTTTAATATTAGATTTGACAAATTTGTGTTTTTTTAGTTTTTTCCCCACAATAACTAGGTAAGTTGATCATTGGATTGTGAAAACCATTTTTTTTATTAGTCCCTGCCCTTCGGGCATGGGGACTTATAGTAATCGGTTTTATACATTTCTATTATTCATGCACAAAAAACGAGGTCCTTTTCATGTTTTAACATAAAGTTTTGGATTATCCGTGCATTTTTTAAGTGGTATTTCGTTAGTTTATCCAAAGTTTTATATTTGACCTCTTATTTGGCCTCATATTGAGGCAAGAGACTTCTCAAACATAGGGAACAGAGGGTTTGAAACTAATAAACTGGATATCCAGCAAGCAAGGGGAATTAATGCTAAGTTTCAACTTAGCATTAATTCCCAAACATTAAATGTTTAATGTCTTTGCCCCATAAATTCCATAGTGTCTCAGAGCATCACTTGGAAGAGCGCTTGGCAACCGTTTCTTTGATGCATGCCCCACACTTGGTCACTTACAGGATGTGCACCTCATGAGGGATGTGCACCTCACCAGCCATGTTGTCGGAGCTAAGTGAAGTGACGGTCAGGAGCGCGATTCATTAGTTGTTATTAATTTCAACTTTGCATTGCTTACCTTATATTAGGATTTCACCTCTGGTGCACGCTGCAAGATTGAGGCAAAGACGCTTGGATTCATATCTGTGGAGTCCTGTTGTAAGATACCCCTGGCTTCCTTCAGCGTCACATCCTTGCTTAGTGTGATAATATCGGCAGAGAAACCATTGCTAGCTCTGTGTTCTCGAGATTTCAGTGCTTGTGTAGAAGCAGGGCTCGAGATTTCAGTGCTTGTGTTGAAGCAACGGTTGTCGTGGTGGCGTTACATATTGAGAATATTGTTCCAGAGAAATGTATCTTCCTTAAAACCAGTTTTTATAATGTGGGTATGTATGTGCTTACCTTTTGTTAGGCGTTTCGCCTCTAGTTTGCCTGCAAGAGCGAGGCAAAGACGTTTGGATTCATATCTATGGAGTCCTGCTATAAGATACCCATGGCTTCCTTTAGCCTCCCATCCTTGCGAGCAAGAAGAGATCAACCAGAGTTCAAATCAGTGTGAGGAAGCTAGGATATGTTTTCAACCAGCAGGCCATGGATGGATCTGATGCCCCCTGCGATCAAGAGACCTAATCCTACAAGATATCCTTAGTAGTTCTGCAGGCAACGAAAATGAAAGCCGGGAAAATAATGGGCATGTATGATTACGTTGCAGTGCCTGATCAGGAAACATTGGAACCAATGAATACCTGAAAGTTGAAAGCAATTGCAAAAGCCTAGGCTTCAACTAATATGCCTGAAAAGTAGCTGCAAAAGCTAGTCTCCTTATTCGAGCGGTTGCTACATAATTGTTTCTTAGACATTAGTTGCTTCAGGAGAGAATTCTTTCGATTTATACTGGCCCTCACAATTAACTTCAATGGGCCCATAGATCCTTGAAATCCTAGTCAATCCCTTTCCGTGCGGTCATTGTGTCAGTTTATTTTGGAACCACGGAACTCAATTTCAAAGCACATCCCTAGTTACCAATTTCAAGACTCACTCTCAACCTGTCCCTTGTTAAGTATTTGTTTTAAATCTGTCATAGTTGATGTCCCTGTATTGTTCGTTTTTATGCGCTAAGAGCTCCATGGGAAATAGATCAATTTCAAAGACTCATACTAATGCTTCCATTTGACATGCTTCTTGCTTAAACTGATCTAGCAAGCTATAAATTGAAAAGTGTTATAAATGGTACCCTTCTTTTGACAGGCTAAATTTATGTCTGCTTTTGCTTTTCAGGCCAAAATCTGGAAATATCATTTGTAAAAGATACGATGACATTTATAGATTGATTTCCGCCTAGCCCATTTCAATGTTGTGCTCTGCATTGTACATGTTTATTACTGCTGGCATTTCGCTTTTAGTTATAACATGCTCAAACCAAATGGAAATTATGTGCTCCAGACTAATTTATTGTGGATAAAAACAATATCAATAGGGAAGCAACAAACAGGGACAAAGTTAACCCAATAGGATGTCAATGTTTTAACACATGATACACAGGTTGCACTCAAAGAATTAAAAAAATCCTAACAACAGACTGAGCTATAGTATCTGCCTATCAAAAATTCAGATTTGTACTGACTACTAACAAAAATTTAAGGATGTAAATTCAAGAATGCAAACACAACATCATGTGCAGTAGATCAAAACAATAAATAGATTAGGTCTAATCTACATGAATCTGCAATCTGGAAATTAGAACAACAAGCACGGTCTCCAACAACAATCACGTAAACTGTCTATTAGATCAAAACGAAGCATACATTGCTAACAGATCGAAATGAAGCATATATTGATATTTAAATAGATCAATTATATGTGTGTACATTAAATAAATATAACCTCTCTGTAGAATGTCCTACTTGATAGAGTGTTCCTATGAAAACTAGTATTAATTCGTGCTCCAATGTCATCGTCGATGGTGTCGTGTTTCTGTCAAAATGAGTATTACTGCATGCTCCGATGTCCTTGTCGATGGTGCCTTTGCCTAAAGCATGTGTCTCCAGGTGTTTATATAGTTTATAGGTAAAATCTTTTGGAGATTTTAAATATAATATTTTTGGAGATTTTAAATATAATATTTAATACAACTAAGATATTGGAAAGAGAATTGTAAGATATTGGAAAGAGAAAGAGTGTATGTTCAGACAATCCATTTGGGTGCATAATTCTTCCATGCACCACCTATATGCTCCTCATGGGACACTTAGCATCCTGAAGGGAGAACATGGCAGTGCTAGTCTTATTTTGTTTCTTGCTCTCTCATGGCATTGCTAGTCTTATTATTTTGTTTCTTGCTCTCTCATGGCATTGCTAGTCTTATTTTGTTTCTACCCAAACAGGAAAGGATATTGGGCATGATGGCCAAGTCACTCGCTTTGGGACTACTTTCCTATTACGCCTACTTTCCTATTACTTCGCGCCACAATCTGTAAGTTCTTATCAAGATTCTCGAGCATGACCCTTTCACTGGACTATGCAAAAGTATCGGTACATCTCTAGGTATTATTCAATACATAAAACATGACATTCCAAGCTCACACTTCTAAACAGGCAACATGCATCTATCAAGGACAAAATTAGTCATATAAGTTATCCCAATAGATACATGATCAAAATTTCCATTTGAAATTAAAACTAACACTAAAAAACCCTTTAATCCCTACTGTTAAACCTTAACCCTAGAGCTTACAATATAGGCCCTCAGTTACATGGGGTGGACCTGGAAGATAGCACCGCTAAGGATAACCTGCTGATGGAGTTAATGACAGACGGTTGATGTGTCACACATAGTCGACCGGTGCAGAAGCCTTAGAGCCCGGGGATTTTCTTAACTAAAACTAACTACCTACAAAAACAAAGCATTAATGATGGCACTACTTTAAAAGATGATGATAAAAACTCGGAAGCAGACTCTATATGATGGTTTTCACAGAGTATAAATCATTAGAGGCCCTAAGAAGCATAATGCATTCTTGTTAGGAGTTAGTAGAATAAGTTGGGAATTTATAACTAATTTTTTTGAATTATAAATCACTGTGAAAAACATGCTGCGGATTAAGAGATAGATGTATGTCTGCCTGTCAAATTGATCCCCAACGACAAGCAAACTGCCCATATAAGGCATCTTGCAAGCCAAACATAACCAACCAGCCAATAGGGCACTGGTTCACTGGTGAGCTCAACAGAGTATTCAGCTGTCCACTGGGTTCTAATCTTGATGTGGTCTGCCCTACCTGAATATCATGCATTTCAAAGGGATGAAACTAGGTGCAATTCCCTACCTGAATATCATGCATTTCAAAGGGATGAAACCAGGTGCAATTCCCAAATGATTTTAGTAGGGAAGGAGCACTCTTCTTACACTTCATGTACCACTATAGTGCCCCACCTCACAGTGTCATTTGGAACTATACCAATCGGGTTGCATCTATGGTCCTCCATGCATTCCAGATTGCGTCGTAGAGGAACCAGTGTTGCTTTGGGTCCTCATCACCCCTTCCATGAAATAAAGACAGCCACAGAGAAGACACTTCCTATTTATGCAATGAGACAATACAAATCCACTAGATTTCTAACTCTCCCTGGCAGGGACTTGTTGCTAAGCAACCCGCTTGTTTTATTTTGTTTCATGTGAAAAATTGTTAACTTTTCGATGTTGTTAAGTTACAACAATATCTTGATTGAAGTATTTTTATAAAAAAAATTTAAGGAATGGAATTACAATATCTTGATCGAAGTATTTTTATAATTTTGTTTTGAAGGAATTGGCATTTGATTTATTTTAGGAGAAAGTCATTATTTCATTACTATTTTGACTCGACGTGTAAGTTAAAGAAATGGGTTTTTATCTAAAAGTCCTAACTAGAGAAGAAAAGGGAAAATAGCTTGCAAAGCCAGGATACACCTTCACCATTATACAATACAAAGGGCTCACTTATCTTCATTTTTTTCTTCTCTATTTGAGGAACGTTAAGATCCAAAACCCATTATGGGTGAGGTACAATTAGTAACTTGCATGATTCATGGCCCTGATTATATAACTTGGATGTCCATCATTGGACAAATGAGAACCTCAAATGAGGTGTTACTTCCATCAATGTATATTTTTAATAGAACCTCGATCGAGGTATTATATTTAAACCAACAAAACTTTGATTAAGGGTTTAATAAATCTTTAATCGAGGTATTTAAAAAATCTGATTTAAGCATCGGGTGAAGATTTCAAATAACCCTCGATTGAGCTAAATAGCTCCATAGAGTATGAAAACTTGAAAACATGGCTCCTTTCTATAGGATTTTTTGTAAATGCAAATATCAAGTCATACAGTTGATGTGAGTGGATTAATCATTGAATCTTCTATCCAATTATGTGTGATTTTCATAGTTTTGAGTTTATATTAGATTTTTAAATTTATTTTCCTCTATATCTTATAATTATTATTTTTTTTTCTGAATTTTGAAAGTGCTTAAAGAAAAATTAGTAGCATAAAATCTACAAAACAAAAAAAATATTAAAAAATGTGACACTATGTGAATTTGTTCTCATCAAAATTATATTTCTAGTTTTTCATTTTAAGTAAACAAAATAAAATAATTTGTTGAGAACACAAAAGAGTATAAAATGCTATTCAAATATTAATTTTCCAAGTTATATATATATATATATATATATATATATATATATATATATATATATATATATATTTATATTTATATTCAAAAACAAAAGCTCACTTCTACATTAATGTGTAGATTGTGTTCATATACATATTGAACATAGAATTAAATGTTCAGAATAAAAGTCACTTGTAAATCTTTCTTGAAATTTACAACCACAAGCATTTAATTAAAAACAATGACACATTAAATTACATTAATGTTTTTTGAAAAAAATATTGTTAGAAAGATAATTCAATTCCACTTCTATTTAGAAAATTTGTAAAAAATCAATTTTTCATCCTCACATTTCACTAAAAAGAGGGATACATATTCATGGATTCACCCCTAATCATAATTATGGCACAAAACCTTAATTATGGAGAGATTTTGATGCTAAGAAATTTCTTGTGTATGATATTCTTACAAGGTGCATGGAAATATTTCACAATGGATCTAATAACAATTCAAGTGAATAAAGCAATGAAACAAATAAATCAAAACTAATGCACTCAAGGGTCCTAAAGCTCTTATGCAAAGGTTCCATTCTCTTTCCCCATGTTAAAGTAGGTGTTTTTTCTAAGTGAATGACAAAATGGGGTGCATAGCTTCCTAGAAATCAATCAAAAGCATTTACACATGTACCAAAGGGGTTTTAGACCTAGTTACCGAAATTGTCAAACTCCTACAATGCTCCCACTCCCAGTATGGTTTGGAACCACATATTTGGCAATCTATATCTGAATCTCTAGGAATTGGACTCCTCCACTAACTCATATCCCTTCAAGACCAATATATCTATTTACAAGATATCAATGTACCAAGGCGCAAGGACATTGCCACCTTGTGGCTCTTGTTTGGCATATGGTTTGATATATACATGGATAATGTATGTGAGAATGCATATTTTCATACTTTCTCATAATTGTGGAAGATTTTTTGAAAGCAAATCATGTTTAAGTTTATGATAAATGTAGTTTATCATATGTGGATAAATGTAGTTTATCATACTTGGATTGGGATTTTGATGTCAGCATGTAAACAATACTGATTATTGTGATCATCAATAGAGGTGAATGGATGGACTCCTTATGACATGTTAGAAATATGACATTGGAATTCACAAAACAAAACCACATTTGTACATATGGCATAGGGTCTGTGGGTTCAAAGGGTTTATGAATGGAATTTATCTTCGATTGTTTGACATGTAGCGTTAATGTGTTTTATATTTTTTGGCTTAGAATATGTTTCCATTCATTGGGAATTGAGATAGTGTTATCACATATTCTTGCAAGGGGTAGTTTTTCCTCGATTTGGCCCTTAGGTGGAAAAATGTGAAGAATGGGGTTAAAAACCCACTAAATGGTGCTTATCCTAAGTCCATCAGAGTGATGTGACCCTTTTTCACGTTGTTCTAGGATGCACACAAATATGGGCGGCTAGGATCAGTGTGCCTCGGATCGACGGTCGCTGGCCATATCGGGGCCTCAACATGTGCAGTTGTTAAAAAAGGTAGAGCAGGCTGGGGAAAACAACCGTGGTTTTTTTAGATGCTACGTGTCAGCCAGAGACACACATCGGGCTCAAAAGTGGGAAGGAATCAAACCTCTTTTCATGACTCTGATATGCGCATGCCCTATCCTATCCTGTCAGCAGCTGTCCCCCACTCCATCTCTCTCCTCTATCCGTCACATCCCTCGCTCCCCTTTCATTGCCTCGCACCTGTTCTCCACTCACTGTCCCACTTGTCGCCTCTCCCCTTCTCATCTCCCGCCACCTGTGCCACCTCAGCTCCCACCTATGTCACCCCCACATATTACTCCCAGCCTTCGTGTCTCCTCCACCTGGCCATCGCACACTGAGTAGCTTGTCATTGTGCCAATTGTCCCACCAAACCCTCGTCCATGTCCAATGCCTAGCCATCCCTGTAAGCATCCAACTCAGCTCCAAGTGGCAGAATGCAGAGGCTGCTATGTCTCACAGGTGTGATGTTGACTCAGGCCTTTTTGATCCTGATGAAGCAGTTATTAAGGTTGGTTGGTGGTGGTTGAACATCTTTTCCACCATAAATGGAAATCCTGAGAAAGGATTGTCAGCAAGTCGGCTCAACTACAGTCATCTCATCTAAAACATGATTGCGTCTGACAAAGATCCCTTATGACAAGAGATTGCATGCATAGTCTACCAAGAAGCATGCAGACACAAAGCCTTTAATGTGAAGACTCGAGCATGCTTCTGCTGCAGGAATGAATTTTTGAAGTATAAGTATGGAGTTCTGTCATTTTGTAAAGGGTCTTTGGTTGAGCAAAGATCCCATTTTGTAATATGTTTTAGCACCAGAACTGTGTCTGGTTATGTAATTGATTTAAGACTTACAGTTAATAGAAGTCAGTTTCTTTCCATCTCTTTGTAAACACTGTGTTAAGACACTCGCAATTGGAGGATCCATTCGAGGGTTATTATGTTGTTGTAATGTAGGTTTGATTACAATAGCATAGTGACCAGTTTTAATTAGATCTCCTCATTATCGTTTTCCCTCTCGCATTGAATGGCTCGGAATTGGAGGATCCAGTTGAGTTTTTATGGTCACATAGTGATGTAGGTTTGATCATTGTGTTTTTGGAACTGTGTCATTTGGGCACATTTAAGTGTCTGAAACTTGAGCTTGAAAGCATCGTCAAGCCTGATTTTATATTCTTCAAGCTATTAGAAGGTCATATGCCCACAACAGTCTTATTTTCATTTTCTCATCAAGTCTTCCCTCTGCTCGCCTTTAAACTCAACCCACTCACTGAAGTTAATGTGGCCCTCACTTCCCTGTGCATTTCTTGTCTAGTTTTGTGTTGTAACATCATTCTAATGTTGAGTTTTGTCCATTGACCCCCACCCATTTAAACCAACTTCCACCTAAACAATGATGGGTATCTGACTTACCTCTAATGCAATCCAGAGGTGACTTCTGGTGTTAACATTTATGGCATCGTTGTCAGGGAAGAATTGAAGATTTTCCTTGGGTAGGACAACAACGAACTTCTGATTCTGAACATGCATCAGAAATCATAACTTTTGAAGATTTCAATTGTGCACCTGGCGACTCCACTGTCTCAACTCCATTGTTTCAGTGTGGATTCTTTTGGCTACACCTGGTATCCACTTAGGAGAACACAACTATTAGAGTTGGTCTTTGATGGTGGAAAAAGACCAAAAACACTCGTCTTACATATCATTCACTTAGCGAATCCATGGTTAAAGAATCGATTGGCGACTCCACTGGTTCGAAATGGAAAGAATCCTGGCTCAGAGGTTTGTTCCCTTTAATTTTTTTGTTGTTCTTGGTTTTCCCAATGTTGTTCCTACTCCAAATGAATGGAATGATTATTTTCCTATATTTAGAGAGCGTAAAGAGGACAACCCTGCTCATCATCTCAGTGAGTTTCATGAACTCATGCATCAGTGGGAGATACATCATGAGGATGTATTAATGAAGATGTTCATGTTCTTGTTAGCAGGGGATGCTCGTGAATGGTATCATTCTTTACCCCCTCCTAGCATTTCTTCACTAGAAGAATTTCATGCAGCTTTCAATGTCCATTTTCAGAATTTTTATCCCTCTGAGTTAATTTGTCATAATTGTTGTGAGGGATACAATGATTGTATTCAAGATAGAGTTGCTTCCTACACAGGCTGTGAGGATGAGCCTGATGGATTGGATCAGAAATCAATCATTTCTCATCCCTATTCATCTGCATCAAAGGAAACCTATGAGGATGAAGGCTGTGAGGAGGAAGAAGATTCTCTAAGTAAGTTGATGGAGCTGGTAAACTATCTCTCTGTCAAACTAGAAAGGTTGGAATCTGAAGAAAGTGTAGGGGATTTTCCATCCCTTGAGACAAATCTCCCTGGCATCTCTTCTAAGGATGATGATGAATACTTCATGACTGTAGAGGCCCTGCATTCTGCTCCTGAGGTTGTTTTTGTCCCTATATTTGATGATTATTCAGAAGAGAAGTAGAGCCCTACATCACAGAAGATGAACCAGAGGAGAAACCAACCTGTATATGACAGTTATGAATCAAATTCTGAGCTGGATATGCAGGATATCCAAGAACACACAATAGAGCCTTATTCTTGTTTCCTTAAAGAATATTATCATGAGGAAATCAACCATCCTTGGCCTACAGAAGACACTGAGTAGCATGATGAAGAGCAGATTTTTCCCACAGGTCTTGTTTATGATGATTATGAATCTGACCCTTGGGAGAGCCAAGAAGAAGAACCAGAGGAGCAACAAAAGGGGCATTTTATCTCCTGTCTAGATCATGTTAGCAAGCAACCATCACCTAAGGATAGTCATCCTATATCAACTTCCCATCTGCCTATTCCTACCAATGATATTCAACCCTGTATGAGTAGTTGTGGAGCAGAGCAAGATTTCTGCTACAAATTTCACAAGATTTTCCACTCATTCTATGATCCTGTCAGCGAGTACATGGAGTGGCATTTCCTTCATGCCTTGGAGCTGCCCTATTTCATCTTAACTTCATCTTTTGAAGAGGAGATGAAGGTCGTAGTCATATTGCTGTCACAATTGCATCATCTGCTAATGGTCACTGACAGAGTAAAGGAGCTTCCAGTTAGGAAGTTACTTGAATGGCTGTGGTGGAAGTGCTGTTTCACCTAGTATTTTGTAAAATCAATTAGTTTAGGATTGTACATAAATACGCTCCTTGGATCCCTTGTATGTTGTTTTCATTTTATTTTTCGACATATATTCCTCAACGAGGTGTTTTGAGCTTGACTCCATAGCCCAACAAAAGGCGACTGGAACTGCAAAAGGAGATCTTAGAGCCTCGCAGGGAGGACTCTATCCCCCATGGAGCCTAATGTTATCACATATTCTTGCAAGGGGGAGTTTTTCCTAGATTTGTCCCTTGGGTGGAAAAATGCGAAGAACGGGGTTAAAAACCCACTAAATGGCGCTTATCCTAAGTCCGTCTGAGTGATGTGACCATTTTGTGCATTGTTCCAGGATGAGCACAAATATAGGTGGCTAGGATCAGTGTGCCTCGGATCGACAGTCGCTATCCATATCAGGGCCTCAACATGCGCGGTTGTTAAAAAAGGTAGAGCGGGCCAAGGAAAACAACCGTGTTTTTTTTAGGTGTTATGTGTCAATGAGAGACACACATCGTGCCCAAAAGAGGGGAGGAATCAAACCACTTTTCACGACCCCGATATGTGCATGCCCTATCCCAAGCCAACAAGTGGCCACTCCACAATCGTCCCACCGACAGCTGTCCCCCACTCCATCTCTCTCCTCTTTTCATCACATCCCTCACTCCCCTTTCATTCTCTCACACTTGTCCTCCACTCACTGTCCCACTTGTCACCTCTCCCCTTCTCATCTCTCACCACCTATGCCACCTCAGCTCCTGCCTGTGTCGCCTCTATATCTTTTTCCCATCCTCTGTGTCTCCTCCACTTGGCCATCGCACACCAAGCAAATTTCCATTGTGCCAATCGTCCCGCCAGACCCTTGTCCACATTCACTTCCTAGCCATCCCTGCAGGCATCCAACTTAGCTCCAAGTGGTAGAATGCAGAGGCTGCCATGTCTCACAAGTGCGGTGCTGACTCAGGCCTTTTTGATCTCGATGAAGTAGTTATTAAAGTTGGTTGGTGGTGGTTGAACATATTTTCCACCATAAATGGAAAGCCCGAGAAAGGACTGTCTGTAAGTTGACTCAACTGCAGTCAGCTCATCTGAACACGATTGCGTCTGACAGAGATCGCTTCTGACAGGAGACTGCATGCACAGTCTGCCATGAAGCATGCAGATGCAAAGTCTTTAATGGGAAGACCTGAGCACGCTTTTGCTGCAGGAACAAATTTTTGAAGTATAAGTATGGAGTTTTGTCATTTTGTAAATGGTCTTTAGTTGAGCAGAGATCCCATTTTGTAATATGTTTTAGGACCAAAACTGTGTCTAGTTATGTAATCAATTTGAGACTTTCAGTTAATAGAAGTCAGTTTCTTTCCATCTCTTTGTAAACACTGTGTTAATACACTCAGAATTGGAGGATCCAGTCGAGGGTTATTATGCTTATGTAATGTAGGTTTGATTACAATAGCATAGTGACAAGTTTTAATCATCTCTCCTCATTATCTTTTTCCCTCTCGCATTGAATGGCTCAGAATTGGAGGATCCAATCAAGTTTTTGTGGCTGTATAGTGATGTAGGTTTGATCATTGTGTTCTTGGAACTGTGTCATTTGGGCACATTTCAGTGTCTAAAACCTGGGCTTGAAAGCATCATCGAGCCTGAGTTTATCTTCTTCAAGCTGTTGGAAGGCCGAATGCCCACAACAGTCTTATTTTCGTTTTCTCATCAAGTCTTCCCTCTGCTCGCAATTAAACTCAAACCACTGACTGAAGTTAATGTGGCCCTCACTTCTCTGTGCATTTATTGTCTAGTTCTGTGTTGTAACATCATTCTAGTGCCGAGTTTTTTCCATTGAACCCCACCCATTTAAACCAACTTCCACCTAAAAACTAATGGGTATCCGGCTTACCTCTGACGCAATCCAGAGGTGACTTCTAGTGCTAACAAATAGAGCACCATATTTTCTGAGATCTAAATCATAGGGGAATCTATAATAAATCAAAATAGATCTAAATCATAGGAGAATCTTCAACTTGAACCTAAATAAAAATGGACCTCATAACTTCCTAGATTCCACATTAATGGCATGAGGATAAACTTTGGAATATAGATAGTACATGACTTGCACTCTAAATCTAGAAAGAGAAGAGTCATAAGAATTTATACAATATTTCTTGTATTGGATCTATGATTCTCTTGGATTTGCTTGGATATCAAACCTCCCATCACTAGCATATTTGGGTCATTTTGCCACGGTTGTTTTGCCGCTATTGCGATGTTATGTCATTGATATTGCGATGAATCTGGAGTCTTTGAAACATCGTTTTATGTGACATGGAATTTGCAACAAACTTGAACAAACGTCGCAAAAGCGACAATACAGGCAAACAATGTGAAACCAACATTTCGTCTAAATTACGACAACAATTTTTATAGCAAAACCATCGCATCAATAGAAGTGCTTATCGCATAGGCGACAACAACTTTTCATTGTTTATATAGAAAAAGCGTCACATCAATAGAAGTTGTCATCATACATGCGATGACAAGTTTTTGTTGTTTATATAGCAAAACCATCGCATCAGTAGAAGTTGTCGTCACACAGGCGACGACAACTTTTTGTTGTTTATATAGAAAAACCGTGGCATCAATAGAAGTTGTCGTCGCATAGGCAACGACAACTTTTTGTTGTTTATATAGCAAAACTGTGGCATCAATAGAAGTTTTCGTCGCATAGACGATGACAACTTTTTGTTGTTTATATAGAAAAACCGTGGCATCAATAGAAGTTGTTGTCGCATAGGCGACAACCCAAATTTATTTAAAAATAAATTAAAAATTATTTTGGGCTGCAATTTTGATATTAATATTAATATTACCATTTTAATATTAATATTACCATAATATAATTAAGACTAGTCTATTATATGAAAGTTCACAATCATTCACATGATAAGTTTCAAAGGCATAACTAAAATATGTTTCTCTCTTTCATGTGGTAGCTAACAACAAGAGAAAATATGTATTATACCATGTCATACATAACACTATTGCACACTTGCTATATGATCATTTCATACATGCTCATTATGAAGAGTTGCATACAACCCACTCAAAACTATCATTCAAAGTAAACAACATAGCATAACCTTCAAGATGAAGAAAACTAGTTAAAAATGGTATTATCTAAAGCATAACAAGTACAATTTCATGTTCAACAATTAAACACATCCATGCATTCATATCAATAGACATGCATTCAAATTAATGGACATATACAATCCTATTCATGAATAATAACTTCACTCTGC
>JASDQU010213853.1:4639-18442 GCA_032191745.1 Picea mariana | reverse complement strand
TTGACTCTATCAAATGCATTTTCCATATCTAGTTTTATGATCATTCCCATATATTTATTGTTTTGACTCGCATACATGGCCTCTTGCACCAATATGATGTTGTCTATATTTTGCTTGTTTTCCACAAATTTCCCTTGGTTTTGTGAGATTATCTTCCCTAGAAGAGGTTTTATTCTGCTAGCTATAATTTTTGTAAGGACCTTGTACGCTGAGTTGTAGAGAGAAATCAGTATGAATCTTGAAAAGTTGGAGGGGTTGGACTCCTTTGGGATGAGAGATAAGAAAGCAGAATTTGTAACCCCTCCAACTTTCTTCCTTTTTAAGGTGTAATTTAGCATCATCTTCAAATCATTTGATTACTTCCAAGAAAACTTTAAAGAAATGAATAGAAAAAACATCTGACCCTGGTGCCTTATCTTGGCCCAAACTCTATATGGACTTTGAAATTTCTTCTTCACTGATTTCTCTGATAAGGGCCTCGTTTTCTTCCTTGGTGATAGAAATTGGGATATTTTCCAACAAGGCTTGACGATCACCTTCATCTTCGTCCTCATGCTCTTATGAGTAGAGTTTCTCACAGTGTTCTATTGATGCTTCCTTGATCTAGGCGAAGTCTTCTAGGATCTGTCATGTGGTTGTTTGTATTTTCTAGATAGAGATTTTTTGGCACCTTTGTTGTGTCTGCTTGTGAAAGTATGCAGTGTTGGATTCCCCTGACTTAAGCCATATACTACGGGATTTTAGCCTCCATTCTTATTCTTCTTTTCGAAAGGCCATATGCATATTTTGATGTGCTTATCTCTCTTTATGTAGGTGGGTTTCTATCACTTCTTGAGTTTCCATTTCTCATTTAGTCTTTGGCTCCAATTTTATCTACATTCTTTCCTGGTTTAGAGGAGTGTATGATAGCTTCACCCATGACTTGAGGGTCGATTTGACTACTCTCAATTTACTTTCCCAGACAAAGTTTGGAGAGCCTTGAATGGGAGTTCTCCTGGCTTCTTTAATAATTGAGATTGTTTAGGGATTATGGAGCCATAATGGATTAAAACGGAAGGGAATGGGTCCAAAGTTTTGAGGGGGAGACAGGGAGAGGGAGATGGGTTTGTGGTCAGAGATTGCAGAGGGAATGATATTGGAGGATATTGAGAGGGGAAGGAGAAGGTAATTTTTGTGGATGAGAAAGTGATCCAATAGGGCTACAATGTGGCTAAGCCCTAATCGTTTGTTGCTCCAAGTATATTTTCCCTTTAGAGGTTTTACATCGTAGAGATCCCAATCGAAGATGAGATTTTCCATCATCTCCCACATTGGATCTCTAACACAATTTCCCCCTCTTTTCTGTGTTTTGGAAGATTGTGTTAAAGTCCCATGCTATTATACATGTGGGGAGATCTATACTATCTTTGAAGGATAAAAGATATCTCCATCATTCTACTTTGTCCATGTATCTATTTGGCATATATAGATCTATAATAGAAAATTTGATTCCAGTTTCTTTATTGTGAAGTACAGTAAGTAACCAATCTTTGAACAAAAATTTACCTCAAGGTTGAATTGGGATGGATCCCACATAGTCATGATTCCTCCTGATGCTCCTTCGGAGCTTATTGTTGCTCCTTCTCCGTTCTTGAATGTTTTTTTCCCTGATTGAATTGTTTTTGTTTCCTCCATTTTTGTCTCCTGGAGGAGAACTGCAGAGGGATTCTCAGAGTTGACAAGATCTCTTAGGGCTTTGACCTTAGTCTTGTTGTTGAAGCCTATGTAATTCTAGGAAAGGATCTTCATTGCTTTTGGGATGAAGTATCTTGTCCACTCAAGACGAGTGGGACTTGTGGTTCTGCTCTTTTGTTGCCTCCTTTCCTACCCAAGTTTTTAAGGGAAATCTCTATTGTAAATTGCTTACCAAGGGCTTTGTCTTTGTTTGTTGCATATTCTCTTGCATCTTTATCTTTCCTTCTGCCAGATTTCTTGGTTCTCTCTATTTGGATTTCCCCTTCCTCAAGGGCTTGCCAAGGTTTCCTCTTAGGGGGTACTTTGTCTATTGTGATTGTATGGGTTTCCACATTGGGGGTTTCTTTGTGAGTTTCTTCCTCTTCCGGGTTAACTTCTTCATCTTCTCCGACTTGAGATTCTACATCTAAGGGGATGGTGTTGGATGAGCTAGGGATTTATGCAAGAGCTTCTTCATCTTCTCTTCCTAGATAAGTTTCACCCAAACTTGCAAATTTGTTGGAGTTGGGGTGTGTTTCTTCTTGATTTCTTTTGCTAGGGTTCCTTGTATTACTTCTGGTGTCTGTGGGTTTCGCCATTGTGGGGGGGTTATGAGTTAAGTTCGAAGCATGGGGTGTTGGACCTGACTGATTGTTTCTTCCTATAGTGGCTTTCTTTCGCACTTGCTGCCATTCATCTGCTGGTTTTGCTTCTACGATTCCTGCTCTGACTTATTCTTGGAACAATTATGAGTGAAGTGTCCATATTTGTGGCATGTCTTGCACTTAAATGGGATTTTCTTGTAGTCTACCTTTTGGATATGGGTACAATCATCCAGTTTTAGCTTGATTGCTTCAAGCAACCCTTTTTCTAGATCTACTTTTACATGGATTTGGGCACAGACAAACATTGGAGCCTTTGGTTTGTACTTGTCAATATACTTTTCCAATGAGTTTCCAATACTTTCTGGGGCATCATCTCCCCAACAATGGAGAGGGAGATGAGGAAGGTGAACCCATACAGGGACTGTTGTAGGGATATTACATTTTAGATCAAAATTTGGGGTCCATCGATTCAGATACAGACCCCTTGATCCATAAAAATATGGTCTGCTTTGAAATATAAGATCCATGTCTTCTTTGAATTCGAAAAAGAAAGTGTAGAAACCCTTACTATAGAAAATTGATTTAGACATCCTTTAATGAGTGGTTGTCAATTCCGTACAATCCAGAGTTCCACTTGCCTAGGTGAGGGACATAATCCGATAAATTGACCTATTAATCCTTTGGAGGTGTATGCAAGAGCTTTATTGTGAGCTACAGAGCAAGGGATTTCATTTTTGGGAAGTTGATGCAATTTTTTCACAAACTATGTCACCACAAGATTAGGGGTGGGCTTTTCCAATGATCCTACCAATTGTTTGAAGGTTGTTGCATCCACATCAAACTCTGGTTGGGGGTCCGGATCCCCACCAGCCATTGTTGTAGGAAAGGGGCACATTGATCGAGAAAATGCAATGCAAAATAAAAAATTAGGATAACCGCAAAGCTCTTTCTATATATCTTTAAATTTTCAATATAAAAAAAAATCTAATTATAACAAAAATATTTCATTTATTTGTATATAAAAATTGAAATCATTTTAAAATAAAAATTAAATATATCAAAAATATAAATAAAAATATAACAAATCATTTTTTTATTTTTTATATAAATAAAAACTAAAATATATATAAATAATCCATACCAACCACCCAAATTAAATCCAATTAACATTTTTTTTTAATATTATTTATTATCTATTACACATCAAATATCTACTTCAAACTTTTACATCCTCCACCAAATTAAATCCAATTAACATTTTTGTTTAAATATTATTTGTTATCAATTACACATCAAATATCTACTTCAAACTTTTACATCGTGCACCAATTTCAACTTTAGATTCATTCGTCCTGAATGAGGTGGTTCACGTGGCTTAGTGCTTGACCAAGGAGGAGTAAAGTGAACAAATTCCTCAAAAGTGATATGTGGAATAAAGCAAAACCATTGATTGCCTCGGATGAGTGGAATAAAGCAGAGCCATTGCTTTATTAATATTAAATAAAAGTGAAAAATGATAATTTTTCAAGTAAAATTTGCAATAACATATTGATTATATAAATATCAATCGTGAAGTGTAAGATGTTGAATTTTGTTTATAATGTTTATATTATAAATTTAAAAAAAATGTCGTCACGTTATTTTAAGGATTTGATTTTTAAAATAAAATTTTGAATTTGATAAAAAAAAAAAATATTAATATTGTTTTATAAATTTATTTATTTCTTAATAATAATATAAAGTTATTAACAAATAATTTTAATACTTTAAGTTGGTGGAGTAAGTAGATGAAATCATATACTATCTAATTATGACTTGTTCCTTTACTAAAAGAATTTGAAAGAGGTGAAATGCATGCATAGTGAATGACCTTTCAAAAGTTAGATTGACGTTGAGATTTGGTAATTGGATTATTTTCATTTTAAAATATTACAATATGGTTATTCCATGGATTTTATACATGTTTTTTATTTTTGTTTTTTTTATATAATGAAATACTTTTCTTTTTTATGATTAAGGGTTACTTGTAACTTTATTTTTTTATATAATTGTTTATGTAAATTTTTTGAGAAAAAAAACAAGATATATGTACCGGTTTTATGTAATTTTTATGGGAAGAAATGTCTTGATGTTATATGTATAAATATAGGTAACTATGAAGAGGATATATGTTCTAAATAGAAGATGAACTATTTTTTTAATCTCATGAAGTATAAGATTTTGTAATTTTTTTATTATAAATAAAATTATAGATTTTTTTTTGGAAAAAAGATATAAAGTTTTTCGTAAGTATATAAAATTATTCACAATACACACTAAATAAAAAGATAATTAAAAATAAATAAGTATGAAACAAAATCACAACATATAAATATATCTTTATTTCTAGAATAAAATAATTCCATTAATTATTAACATTAATTAATTACACACAATTGTTCAAAGCCTTCGCTAATGGCGCCAAAGGGGGGTCAGGCCCCCCTCCAATCACCTCTCCTCAATGCAAGAAGACAAATATTGACCCCTTGGGCCCATCCTTCACGAATTTTGAAGCTCGAAATGACGACCTCATAGGTCCAGAGGCCCCGTCGCTTGAGGAACTCATGCCAAACGCCACAACATCGGAAGCTCACGAGTCGCATTGGAAACTCGGTCGATGTATCCCAAAAGTTGCGGAAATGCCAGAGTATGAAATCCACTCTCAAAAATGTGGGAGCCAAGTTCAACACATGAAAGACCACACCTTTACAGGTAAGTTCCTTGGTCTCTAGCCAAATGAAAAGGATATGGTAACATGGATACATTCTCGTTGGAAACCCTCTTGCCATATAGATTTAACGTTAGGATCCAAGGGGTTCTTTATTGTTATTTTTTTAAATTCTAAGGAACAAGAAAGAATCTTTAAGGGATGGCCTTACTTCTTTAGATCCACTAGTCTTTATTTGCGCTACCGAAAGAACAATTTCAATCAAGATAAAGAAGAATTTTTGTATGCTCTTATTTGGGTTCGACTTTATTCTCTCCCATGTGAATATTGGGAGAAAGAAATCTTAGCTGGCATTGGCAACACCCTTGGAACCTTTGTCAAAAACTAAAAAGCTACTAGGAAAGGGCGTTATACATCCTATGCCAGAATCTGCATTTTCATGAATTTTTTCATCCCCATCCCAGACTCAAGTTGTCTCTATTTCCAAGATGTCAAATGGATTCAAACTTTAGACTATGAGTCATCCCCTTCTTTAGACTATGAGTTGTTGTCGTTGTTGTCATGAGCACGGTCATATCTATAGGGATTGTCCCCTTCTTTTGTCGCCCAAAGCCCCCAAAGATTCCCCCATCATTGATGATGAAGGCTTCACCAAAATTCCAAGAATCATTTTGACCTCATAAGCTCTCTCCCTAATGACTCGAACTCTTTTACAGGAGAGCCCTCTGGTCAAGAAACTTCAAAATCTAGAAAACATGAGAATTTTTCTCCCCCTAAAGAGCCAAAAAAAACCCAAAACTTCCCAAGCTTCTCCCGAAATGCCTCCTCTAGAAGATGCCCCCCTTATTTTCCCCCCAGAAGAAATTTATGACCCAAATGCAAAAGAAATGGAATTAGATGGGATAGACCTTCAAGGCATCATGGATGCAGTGCACAAACAAGATATGAATTTGATCCCCCCATAACATATCCAGTTAGTCAGAAAATATCTCAAAGAGCGTTGTCAAGATGCTCTCGACCCCTTTGGTGCAACACCTTCCAACCCCAACCTAGGCATCCAACCTAACAAGCTTAAAGCAAAGAAAAACTAGAAGGAAGACAAGAGAAGAGGCAGGAAATCCAATCTGCAATTACTTCGGGAAATCATTGATATCTTGGTGAACTCAAGGCAGAATGCATTAATCACTAATACTTTCCAACCCTCCCAAAGTTATCAATGAAAGTGATATCTTGGAACATTAGAGGCATTAACAGTCAGAGTAAACATATGCTCTTACGAAACAAAATCAACATGGAATCACTAGATATTTTAATTTTGCAAGAAACCAAATGTTCAAAAATTATGCTTCAAACCATCCTTTCCAGAATCTCGAAAGTGGGATGATCCATGGAAATTGACTCTACAGGTACGATTGGAGGACTGGAAATAATTTGGAATCAAGATAAGATCCTCATGCAAAACATTTTTTGTATGAAACTCAGCATTACGACAAAATTCCACTTGATAGGAGAAGAAACCATAGGATTTATCACTAATGTGTATGGACCCCAACTGTAATACCCTGTTTCCCCCAGTCTGTAAAAATAACTATATTAGCCAAGAACTATGGCAAACTCAAAGATGTGAATGTTTGATTTGACGGACCTTTTTTATAAAAGGTCGATGAATGTAAATTATGAATATGTGTTGCATGGCTACTGGGAGGGGGATGTGCTAAAAGAGACCACAATGGCTAATGAGAGGTGGTGGAAGGGACTTGGAATGGTTGCGTTAAATTCCACCGATCTAGTACCGTATTGGTTTTACTTGCTCAAAGACCAAAGCAACTCTCTGACCCTGGAATGGATTTTTCATCAGATTGGTAGGTGGGGAGACTCCTCAAGAGTTAATGAGGGGATGGGGGTGAACCGCCCATCCGTAACAGCTCCCAGACCTAACCGCGGATGGGGAAATTTGTGCCACACGCAATCTTGCAGAGAAAAGGCAAGAGAGGAAGTGTGGTAAGGGGTAGAGGGGAGAAAGCATGCGCAACAGGGATCGCGAAAGAGAACTGGAGAGACTCTGGAAACATAGGGAGTTCAGAATATAGGAGAAGGAGAGTAACCTTCGTCCGGGATTATTTTCCTGTATCAGAAGAAGGACAATAGCCTTTGTCCTTGAATTCCATTGAGCTGGAAGTAGGAGATTGAATCTCAAAGCATCGTGGTCTAGCTCGGGGGTGGCCAGTGGTAAATTCGTTTGGAGTCACTGAGCCTACGATTGGGTGGAAACGAGCACCCCTCTCAGCAATCACGTCACACCTGGTGTTTCTAATAAGTATTTTATGCCTTGTATTTTGAATTGTATACCATAAATACATGCTCATGTTTATCCGCCTGTAATGATTTCTGTGTGGAATGATTGCCCGGTGTTTTGATCGAAAATAATGGACGCATACTTATACTTATATGATCATAATCGGTTTACGTATAAAAGGAACGAGTTCAGAATACGAGTCTATTCCCTTGAGATTTGTTTTGTCTATTGACTCACGCTATGTACTGGTTTGATTTCCCGAAGGCACCTACTCCCAGGAAGTTCCCCGCATTCTAGAGCCGAAGTGAGTTCCTTGAAAGGACTACCGTTATAGTGAACCACGAATTTACTTTACCCCTGACACGGAGTTCATAGCTCGGCGAATTAGGAAGTCTTTTCAGTCAGGTCACCAAGCCTAGGGATAATTACTCAAGAAACCGCTGAAGGATCATGTGATCTGAGCCTTGTATAGAGAGAGAGTAGTTCTCTCAGGTTTTCGGCGTTTCGGCACCCAGGAAACCAAAGGGTAAGACCCTTCGCTTTCACAAGTCGCGAAATCCCGGTACCCGAAACCCCGACGCGCTCTATGGATGAGTCGGTTTTGCGTGAATAGGTTTCGATGTTTCGGCACCCAGGAAACCAAAGGGTAAGACCCCTCATTTTTGCAAGTCGCGAAATCTCGATACCCGAAACCCCGACGTGCTCTGTGGATGAGCCAGTTTTGCGTGAATAGGTTTCGGCGTTTCGGCACCTGGGAAACCAAAGGGTAAGACCCCTCGTTTTCGCAAGTCGTGAAATCTCGGTACCCGATACCCCGACGCACTCTGTGGATGAGCCGATTTTGCATGAATAGGTTTTGGCGTTTCGGCACCCGGGAAACCAAAGGGTAAGACCCCTCGTTTTCGCAAGTCACGAAATCCCGGTACCCGAAACCCCAACGCACTCTATGGATGAGTTGGTTTTGCATGAATAGGTTTCGGCNGGTACCCGAAACCTCGATGTGCTCTGTGGATGAGTCGGTTTTGCGTGAATAGGTTTCGGTGTTTCGGCACCCGGGAAACCAAAGGGTAAGACCCCTCGTTCTCGCAAGTCGTGAAATCCCGTTACCCGAAACCCCGACGCGCTCTGTGGAAGAGCCCTAGGTCACAAGGCAGAGTCATGTAGTAGAAGGAGGAGGTAGGTGCTAGCAGTTAACCAAGGGTCAAAACTCGGGAATCGACATTTCGAGTCCCGAAAGAATTTGGACCGTCCATTTGTACGGGACACGTAGTGAAGGTCTAAAGCCACCGGGGTTCTGGACATCGGAGGAATAGGAGGGAAGACCCCGCCAGAAATCCCGAAGGGTAGAATTTCGAGATTTAACCCAGGCCATTGATCAAGTTGACGATCTGGACCATGGATCTGAATGATACCGGGTTTTCGAGTCCCGGGGATTAAAAAAAGGGAAAGGAGGAATGCTTGCATCGCGATTTCCCCGAAACGCGAAACCCCGAAAGCATTTAGAGGAATAGCACCAGGTCATTGGATCGGTCGTATGGAAAGCGACCCAAGGGAGGAGCTAAGGATCTGTTAGACCCTTTTGGGTTTCGGCATTTCGAAAGATAGAGAACGGGGGAACGCTTGCATCGCAATTCCCCAAATCGCGAAAGTCGGAAGCACCATTTTGGTAAGGCTTGTGGTCATAGCCAACGATCACATGGAGGAGGACAAGGGAAGGGATGGTTTGTGCTAGGCCCCATAGAAATTCGGGGATTTTGTCCCTCGAAGAAAAGACAAAAAAAAAATAATAATCATAGTTGTCGTAGTGGGTATGTGACACCAACATGCAGGGGAAAAGCAAAACTTTCTCACCCAACTCCAAAATGTGGCTTCTCTAATTCATCATAGCCTTTGGATCCTTGGGGGGAATTTCATTCTATCACAACTCTAGAGGAGAAGAAAGGAGTGCTTAGTAGGCTTGATCCAAATCATCTGGCCTTCAAAGACTTTATCCAAGATCAGAGTCTGATTGATCTAAAAACTAGCAACAATACTTTCCCATGGAACAACCGCAGGGGTGGTTCTCACCAAGTATCTTGCAAACTGGAAATATTCTTAATATCGAAATCTCTTATGCTCACAGGGATGCACATGGATGCCACCATCTTCCTTGTTGCAGGATCAGACCACTAGCCCATATGCCTCTATATTGAAACTCCTAGTAATCTTAGAACAAATCCCTTTTGGTTTGAAAAGTTTTGGTTTCTGCACCCGGACTTTCTTGACAACATCAAAATTTGGTGGGAAGAGTCTAAACATATCAAAGGAACTATGATGTTTCTCTTTCAACAATGTCTTAATCTCCTCAAGCATAAGATTAAAATATGGAATAAAATCATTTTTGGCAACATTTTTCAAGCTCAGAAACTGGTAAACTCTTAAATGAAGATCGTTCAACAACAAATCATCCTCTCTGGTAGATCCCCAGAGCTGTCCCATCAGGAAAATATCATGGTAGAGCAAATCGAGGTCAGGCAGAAACAGGAAGAAATCCTCTAGAAGCAAAAGTTAAGAATTCAATGGCTAAAGGAAGGTGACCATAATTCCAAATTCTTTCACCATTGAATGATTGAGCGTCGTCACTCCAACCGCGTCTCTCATATACTCTAGTCAAAGTAACAAGCTAACCTCCCATGCTGACATTGAGCAAGAACTCATATTTTTTTTCCAGGATCTTCTATCCGAGCCTCATTATGACCGGATGGAAGCTATTAACAAAATAAAGCAAAATATCCTGTGCCTTGTCTCTGACGATCAAAGTTCCCTCCTTCTCAGACCCATCTCCCTAGAAGAGGTAGAAGCAGCTAACCTAAGTTTAGTTGTCAGGAAATCCACAGGTCCTTTGATTTTTTCCACCATTGTTGTCCTATCATAAAATTAGATGTCATTGAGGTGGTTCAGGAATCTCAATGAGTTTCAAGGGTTCTCCCGACGTTAAATGCAACCTTCCTCAATCTTATCCCCAAAGAAGAGAAAGTCATTGACCCTAAGAAAGTTCTACCCCATCTCCCTTTGCAACATCATTTACAAGATCATCTCTAAAGCCATCGCCCTCCACCTTAAACCTCTCTTACCTAATCTAATTACTCCTGATCAATCTGGATATGTTGAGGGTCGCAAAATCCTAGACAACATTCTCTTAGCCCGTGAATTTTCTCACTCTTTGAAAGTATCCAAAACTCTGGGAATGATTATTAAGTTGGACATGTCAAAATCCTTCGATAAGCTAAGTTGGAAATTCAACAAAGGAATTCTTCTCGCGTTTGGCTTCCATTAAAATCTAGTCAACTCGATCATGGGTCTCATTTCCTCTACTTTTTACTCCCTCTTGATCAATGGTTCCCCCACTCAACCCTTCCATCCTTCCTAGGGTATCAGACAGGGTGACCCACTTTCCTCTTTTCTCTTCATCCTCATGGTAGAAGGTCTAGGAGGGAGCCTTCGTGAAGTGGTGGAAAATCACAAAATTCTTGGTCTTTCCCTTCACAATTCTCAAGATCCCTTGACTCACAACCAATTTTTGGATGACACGTTGCTAATGGGTACTCCTTCAGCTCATGCAGCCCGTGTCTTTAAAGAATTTCTTGACACCTTAATGGATGTGTCTGGCATCTCCATCAACCTTCTCAAATCCTAGATATTTGTTTTCAACACTCCACTCTCGGTTCAGTTTCACATGACCTGTATTCTTGGCTTTTCCAGATCCTCCATTCCAGCCAAGTATCTAGGAGTTCCCTTACTCACCAATGGTTCATGCAACAACTCCTGGGAAGACCTCCATTTCAGGCTAAATAAAAATATTTCAAATTGGACTTTCATATCCCTCAACCTACCTTGTCGTATTGTGCTCCTCAAGTCTATTTTGCAAGCTATCCCTCTTTATCTCTTTTTCACTCTGGTCACCCCCAAAAGAATCCTAAAAGATGTTAAAAAACTTCAGAGGAATTTCCTTTGGCAGGGGGTCTATTCCTCCGAAAAATGGGCCCTTGTTTCCTGGACTACCATCTGTCTCCCGAAATCCAACGGAGGTTTAGGCATCGGAGATCCATAACTTCTCAACAAAACCATGGTAGCAAAAATTTGGTGGAGATGGATTTAGCAGAAGGGTGGGCCATGAAATCAATTTTGGAACAAGAAATATGCAACACACACAGAGGGCCCTAATCTCATAAGGATGACAAACTATTATGTAGGCTCCCTCATTTGTAACTCAACTTGGAAAAATAGATGGCTCATTCAGCAACACAGTTTTTGGGAAATACGCAATGGTCATTCAGCCCTCTTTTAGGAAGATTCATGGTTGTGGCTTATATCCTTTCAAGTTGATCAACACCTAACCCCCCTTAAGCCCATTCTCCAAGTTCTCATGGGTCAACAGGTCAAAAACTATTGGAACACCACTTCTGATTCCTTGGATTGGAGACTCTGGCACATTGATCATGATGACATCCCCCTTCGACTAAGATCCCATCTTCAACACCTTTTACTGCAACTTTCTCAAAGGAAAATCAAGATGTTCGATCTTACTGATAAGCTTCAATGGGGATATCAACCAACGGGAACCTTTAGAGTCCTATCATCTAGCTTCTCATAACTCCAACCTACCTCAGGATGACATATGGCAGAAAAATTGGTGCAACAACCTTTGGCCAAAAATAGCTACCGTCCTCTGGAAAATTTCACATAGAAATATTCTCACTTGGGATCACCTTTGCAAAAGAGACTTTGTTGGCCCAGGGATTTGTGTTACTTTCTCTCAACATGATGAAACTATGGATCACCTCATTAACTCATGCCCCTTCAACAACTCTATCTGGGACCAAGGAGCTCTGGCTTTTCGGCAATCAGACCGCAACTTGTCCTCTGTTAGATCCACCATCTCTTCTTGGCGAGATAATTGCTTTGCAAATCTGATGCTCAATCGCATTTGGGTTATCTTTCTAGGTTTTACTCTATGGGAAGTTTGGAAGGAGCGTAATAGATGAATTTTTGAAGAGCATTCCCAACCTAAGGAGATCATCTAGAAAAAGATCAAGCAAAATTTAGTAGATAACATTTCCAAAGAAGCCTGGAATTTTTTAGACCCCTTCAGCTCAACTCTGGAACGTCGTATTTTATCCTTTTGACTTCCTTTGATCCCTTCACGCTCTTCCCCCTCCCTTCCCCTTCCCCCAANAGTCAGAATGTATCAAACTTAACTTTGACGACACTTCAAAAGGCAATTTGGGGTCTGCCAATTATGGAGGTGTTTTCATAAACAAATATGGACAAATTCTTCGCATCTTCTATGGAAATATGGAGGTCACTTCCAATAATGTTGTCGAGTTATGGGCTCTAATAAAAGGTCTTCAAATTGCTCGTCATAATCATTTTCATTAGCTTATTGTTGAGGGTGATTATCAGCTTATTGTCAATACCCTTATCAAACTTCAATGGGGTTCTTCAACATCTAAACTCTCAACAAACTAGAGGTTGGAATGCTTGGTCGATCTTTTAAGTTCTCTTACTTCCACTATTTCAGGTATGGTTATGTCTCATGTCAAAAGAATGACGAATAAAGTGGTAGATCTTCTTTCCAAATCTCAACTTGACAACCATCTGAATAGCCATCTGAATAGCTGATGGGAAGACTTTCCTTCTGAATAGCTGATGGGAAGACTTCCCTGGCCTCCCTTGGAAGCAAACTTGTCTCTCTTTAGCCGAATCTAATCTTTGTTTCTTGGTTGGGGTGATTGTTAGACCTCATGATAATAGAGGGGGTACGATTGACCTGCCACCCCACCCTCGACGATATACGACGGTGGCATGCCCTACACGTCGATATCTCACCTCTATGGAGGACAACTCTCCTCACCACTCCAGTCACATCACGATGCCTTCTCATGACGTGGTGTTGTCGAGTATTCCAGAGAAGATGTCGAACGAGGACATCCCCACTTCGACCTCACCCTCGCATGATCACTCTGGAAGCTTGCATTCTATCGACAAAGATTAACCATCTTTCTGTTATGATAGATAGATCACCACTTATTATCATCCAGACCCATCTACTGAAGGTCGATAGGGACTCCATTTTCGCTATAAATGGGCAGCCTTGGCCCAGATCTGTTGGGTTCTCAAGCTGGTTAATTGTTCCCCAATTCCTCCACCACCCGTGCACCTTCTTTGTTGTTGATTCTTCTCTTGTCTTTGTTCGCCTTCCCATGTCCTCGCGTGGTCGTCGACCCTCCCGTCCTCACTCTTCTCAAACCCCCATCCAGCATTTGGCTCCACCTTCTCGTGTTTCTCGAGCTGCATTAGAAGCAGTCGCTTCCTATGAAGAATTCATCCCCGAGTCAGACAAAGTTAAACTGGCAGAATTGGAGGAGGAGGCTTGTCTTCTCAGGGAATTCCACGACGGCGAAGATGTAGAGGCTCAGATTGGAAAACGGATTCTGGATATG
>JASDQU010213852.1:0-16796 GCA_032191745.1 Picea mariana | reverse complement strand
ATAACCTCTTTGCTTCAGTCGTACAAGACGAAGCCGGTGGAGCGGAGAACTCTTCAAGGGGAAGAGAATCGACGACTTGAAGCTGTCGAGCAGAGTCGCGAAATCCCACCAGTCGTCAGATCATGCAGAGTTGCGCAGGGGTTAAGCCCAACGAGCAGAGGAGGAGTCATCGGTATATTGGTGATATCGGGGTTTCATCAGGTAAGAGAATCAAAGCCTTTAAAGTCTCGAAATCCTGAGAAAGGATCTCAACCGTTGATCGGCAGAACACGTGTCAAGGAGCCAGGGAGCGTCGGGGTTCAATCCATCGAGATATCGGTGTTTCCGAGGACGTAGAAACCTCGCATCAAGAAATCGCGATCCGCGATTTCCTGATAGAACCTCAACCGTTCATCATCAAGGACACGTGGTGGAAGATCTTGGCGAGTTGGCATTTGGAGGCATCGGGGTTTCCAAGGTTGTGGAACAGTTGCATATCGAAGTCGCGATCGGCGATTTCTCGATCTAACTAGAATCATTGATTTGGTGGGACACGCATCGAAGGATCCCTAGGAATCGGGATTCGACGATTCGGGGTTCACGGAGGTGAGAGTTTTGAACTCGTTGAAATCGCGATCAGTGATTTCCCGAATCAACTAGAATCGTCGATCAGAATGGGGACACGTGGCGCAAGACCCTAAGGAGCTGGGGTTCGGGGTTTTGCAAGGACTGTGACTTTGTGCATTAGGAAACACGAATTCTCGAATCGCGATTTCCCGATAGTGCAAGTGGAAGACAAGTGTCAGGGAGCTAAGCCATATGAGGAGGCGTTGACAAGTGGCGTCATCTTGGAGTTCGGGGATCGGAGATTTGGAGGACAAGTGGACCACAGTATCATATTCACTGATTTCCCGATAAGCAAATTCCCGAAATCCAAAAGCGTTGACCCATTGACCATTGGGGATCGGGGTTTTGTTTTGCATGTGAATGGTGATCACGTGAACCGCGAATTCCCGATTCGCGATACCCCGATTTCCAAAGGGGGGGGATCACCGAAGGAGTAACTGTGGGTGACTCAAGACTCTCGAGGGGAGTTGGAAGAGCTTAGACTCTTCAAGCCCGTGGTGGAAGAAGGTCCTAGTGTGAGTAGGGTGGAACCGTGAGGGTTCTGGCCTGTTGCCGTCACTGGGTAGAAGCTAGGATTTCCACCTACTACTTAGAAGGAAAGGAAGCCATGTGGTGGGATAAAATTAAGCAATACAGTAGCCTTGATGAGAAGAGGATCCCATGGAGGGAATTCAAGGGATATTTCTATTTGGTTAGTTCAATTAGGCACATGAGCGAAAAGGAAAATCAATGAATTGGTTAAAGATTATCTAATATATATGAATGGAATCGAAACAAAGGTAGATGTGAACATCATACCATTGGTTTTGCATGACTATCTAATTGACATCGATTGGTTGGAGAAACACCATGTTGTACTAAATTGTTACAACAATACAATCACGTGTCTTGATGAAGAAGGGAAACAAGGAAAGATTCAAGGAATTCCAAGAGTGGTAGTTGTTAGAGAAAGTTTAGCTATGTAGTTGAAGAAGAATTTTAGGAAGGGATTTCATATTGTTTTAGCCCATTTGGAAGAGTCATCCAAGATAAAGTAGGAACCATTGAAGACCATCTGGTATTAATGAATTTTGAATATGTATTTCAAGAAATTCTAGGATTTCCACCAAAAAGAGACATTGCTTTCTAGATAGATTTGGTGTTAGGAGCTGCCCCGGTGTTTAAGACACCTTAGAGAATGGGCACACCAAAATTGAAGGAGTTGCAAATGCAACTTGAAGAGTTTATAAAGAAGGGGTATATACACCCAAGTGTGTCACCTTGGGGAGACCTAGTGCTATTTCTAAAGAAGAAATATGGAACCTAAAGGCTGTGTATTGATTTCAGATAGTTGAATAAGGTCACCATAAAGAACACATATCCTTTGCAAAGAATTGATGATTTGTTTGATCAACTGAAAGGTGCAAGAATATTTTACAATATTGAATTAAGATATGGATATTATCAAGTATGGATAAAGGAAGAAGACATCACAAAGACAACATTCAGGAAAAGATATTGACACTATGAGTTCATGATACGTCCATTTGGAATATCAAATGCCCCGATAGTTTTTACGTGTTTGATGAATGGAGTGTTCATGGAGTACCTGAACAAGTTTTTAATTGTATTCCTAGATGATATAATCATCTAATCGAAGTCATAAGAAGAACATGAGAAATATTTAAGAATGGTGTTGCAAGTTTTAAGAGAGCATAAATTGTATGCTAAGCTAAGTAAGTGCATCTTTTATCAAAAGAATATTCACTACTTGGGGCATATCATTTTGGCAACATGGATATAAGTTGATGATGAGAAGATAGAGGCCATTAGAGGATGGCCAACACAATAATGTGACATAGGTTATATCATTCATGGGTCTTCTTGGTTATTACTGAAGATTCATAAAATGATTCTCAATGATTGCAAGTCCAATCACTTCTTTTCAAAAGAAGGGAGTGGAATTTGAATGGACACCCAAGTGTGAAGAGAGTATTTAGAAGTTGAAAAAAATATTGACAAGTGCACCAATCTTAAATATTGTTGATACAAATGAAGATTTTTTTTTTGTGCACCAATGCATGTGAGGAAGGGATCAGTGGAGTCCTTAGTCAAAAGGATCATATGGCATGCTATGAGTCTTAAAAATTAAAAGAGCATGAAAGAAATTATGCTACCCATGATCTAGAGTTAGCAACAGTTATACATGCATTAAAAATGTGGAGACATTACCTCATGGGTAAGAAATTTGATCTAAGGACAAACCACTATGGTCTGAAGCATTTGTTTGGACAACCAACACTAAATTATAGGAAAACTAGATGGCTGGAATTTCTAAGTGAATATGACTTCAAAATTAAGCATATAAATAGAAAGGAAAACCAAGTAGTTGTTGCAATTAGTAGGATAACTCATGAAATGCATATTGCAGCCATCAACATGTACAAGATTGATATGAAAGATTATATTATTCCAACAACAGATCTATATCAACATTATCTTAAAGTAAAAGAGATATTAGAGACAGGTAATTTTCAACAGAAATTTAATTTTTATGAGCTAAAAGAAGATGGAATTCTTATGTACAAAGGTAAAGTGTATGTACCGAATTCTAGTGAGCTAAAAAATATAGTTTTGAAGGAAATGCATAATGTGCCATATGTCAGACACCTGGGATATCAAAGGACAATTTCATTTTTGACAAGCCAATACTTTTGGCCGAGAATGAAAAAACATGGTGGATAATTACATAGACATATGTCTAGAATTCCAAAAGTTAAAGACATAGCATAGATACCCAATAGATTTTGTACAACCATTTTCCATTCTATAATGGAAGTGGGAAGTTGTCATGATTTATTTTATTACTAAGATGCCAAAAATGATGAAGCAACATGATTCAATCATAACGGTGGTCGATAAATGGACTAAGAAAACACATTTTATTCCAGTAAAGACTACACAAGGCAACAAATATTGTAGAAATATATATGAAAGAAGTTGTTAGGCTACATGGAGTTCCTAAGGCAATAGTTTCAGATAGAGATCCAAATTTTACTTCAAACTTTTGGAAAGGCTTGTTTAGGGGATTTGGAACAAATATAAATCTTAGTATAGCATATCATCCAGAGTCATATGGGAAAAAAAAGGACTAATAGGATAGTTGAGGACATTATTAGAATGTGTGTGGTGGATGAACCGTCAAAGTGGGAAGATTATATTCACGTAGTTGATTTTTTATACAACAATGGGTATCAAGACTCATTGAAAATGCGTTTATTTGAATAATTGTATGGAAGAAAATGTAACACTCTGGTGATTTGAGACAATCTAGAAGACAGAGAAATTGTTGGGTCAGATTTGTTAAAGCAATTGGAAGAGAAAATGACAAAGATAAAGAAAAATTTAAAGGATACCCAGGATAGGAAGAAAATCTATGTAGACAAGAATAAAGTTTTCAAAATTTTTAAAGTGGGAGAACGTGTGTTCATAAAAGTAAAAAAAAAAAAGAAGTTCGATAAGATTAGGAAGTTTCCCAAATATTGTAGTAAGATATTGTGGACCTTTTGAAATATTAAAAAATATAGGGCCCATTGCATACATGCTAGAATTTCCTACATCCATGAGAGTGCATAATGTATTTCATGTATCATTATTGAAGAAATATGTTCCTAAATCTAACCACATACTTGATTGGAAGGTGGTATAGGTGGAGCATGAAGGGGATTTCTGGGTGGAACAAGTACACATCCTCAACCGAAAAGTCAAACTGTTCTGGAACAAATCCATAGGGATGGTAAAGGTTCAATGGACCTGTTACAATCCTAAAGATGCTAGATGGGAGCATGAAGAAAACGTGTGGGAGGAATACCTGCATATTTTTGACAATTTTGAAGAAAATATAATGCAAGACTCCATTTTGAGCAGCTAGAGTTCTGAAACCATATCTTAGAGTCCTTTCCAATTGTGCTAGGGACCTTGATAAATGAATGGCTCATTCCTTAGGTTATCCTTGATAAACGAATGGTACATCCCTTGGGTTAGCGTTGATAAGTGGAGGATCCATCCCCTGGGTTAGCCTTGATAAGAAGATGGTACATTCCTTTGGTTAACCTTGATAAATGAATGGTGCATTCCTTGGGTCGGCAAGTTGAGATGAACCTGAGATTTTGGTTGAAGTTCTTGCTGGAGTTGCTAAATTGTAGAATTTTATTTCTAAGTATTGTGATGTAAATTTTTATATATTTGTATATCGACATAGAGTGAATTGAGGATGATGCACAATTGTATGGGAGGATGAATGTACTATCCACACTATAATTTCCAGTTTAATTAATACTTGTCTATATACAATATGCGACTACAACCAAGCGATGTAATATGCAAATTGTATTTCTATTTTTTAATAATAAAATATGATGCAAACTACTAAGGGGACATGGGAAAGATATGGGGGTTGGATTAGTCCACAAGAAAATTTACTGACTAGGATAATGGACAAGATGGGTCTAGGGGGGTATTACACATGTATATTAATTCAACCCATTTTCCTAAATTTTGTATTTGTATATGAACCTTCCCATTTTCTGATTGAGTGTTCTCAAACCCAGTCATTGAATACATATAAGAGAGTGGGTGTGAGTATTCACATCTTGTATTTATTGAGCACATTGGGGTTGAGCACAATCAACTTGGGGAAGAGTGTGAGTCAAGCAAGACAAGCCAAAGAGAGAAAAATCGTATGGGGGGTGCGAGTAGTTTTGTATGTGGAATTTGTGTACATGAGGAGCAATCAGAGAGCTAGAAAGAGAGTTTGGAGTTGGTGCAACCATGATGGGTGAATTCTCGATAAATATGGAGCATATTGGAGCATATTTGGAGGTGAAAAATAAAGAATCGGGTTTCCAGGCCCGAAGAGTGAACTCTTGGGCGAGTTGCACTAGAACAACAAGTGTTTTTTTGTTGTTGTTGGTAGTATTTCCAAGCAGTCGGTTCCCTTAACTTCTCAGTTGAGACATTCCTAGCTATCTGTAAGAGAGACCCTGATAAATGAATGAGACATCCAGGGGACTAAAATCAGTGAAGTGGTACATTCCTTGGGTTAGGTAGGTCAAGAGGAAGAGATCTAGTGGAAAATAAGGATAGATGTAGGAAGATACCAATGGGTTGGGATTTTTATGAGCTGCGAGTGGACTATGAGAGACCACCCTCTTTTGTGGATTACTAGCCTCAACTCAGGGGTGAATGGTTGTTGATATTTGGAATAGTCATTCTATATTTGGTTGGAATGTCTGTCCCAAGCAGCTGGTTGCACAACCATTGTTAAAAGATAAGTTTTTTACCTTGTTGTTTTGTTATTTCATGAGTTTATTTGCTATGCATGATCTCTGTAAATGAGAATGATTTATATGATGCTGTAATGAGCTGTTTAGATGCATTTCATGTTGATTATTAGCATGTCATATATGCTTCTATTTTATGGTTGTATACAGTATATAAATCTATTTTAATTCGTAGTTGAAAGCTACATGAAATTAGTTAACTGCAAATGAATTAATTTAGTTAGCAAAAAAATCATTTTTATGAGTATTATGCACTGTAATGTCCCTTGGATGGGCTCAGGGACATTATCTTTCTTATTAAATAATGTTATCTTTGTATTTGTGGAAATAGGTGTTCAAATTCAGCTCCATGAGCACTTTTCTCCATGAGCATGAGAAACCTTGTCTTTGTTTGTCTTGGAGGTGGCATTCATCTCTTTCTTCTTAAGTAATCATCTATCATATGTTATCCTAATTTGTCTTCTATAATTTTCCTCAAACAAGAATTTGGAAAAGAAACACATTATCCCTTTCATCTATACAATATGCTCCTAGCCTCACACATCAAGGGGAAATTGTTATCACCTCAATTTCATTCACTTACAACATTTGGGTGACCCTAGTGGGAAACAATAATAGAGAATATACAACTTACATAATGCATCACATGATATAAATCCATGACCATTTTTACCCATTTGATTGGGGTTAAAATTTTATTTAACTACTTTATGAGTCATGCAGCCTACTCACGTACCACCCACATGAGTCACACATAAAATCATTTGACATCCATGAAACCAATATGAAGCTGTAAAATTCATCCTTGTGTGGCCCATTAAATACCCAAAATCGTACTAATCATATTGAGGATAAGTACAGATGGAAGATGAAGGAAATCCTAACCTAATCCATTCATTATATGGCCCTAAATTCTCATCTAACATCTAGAATCTAGCTCATGGAGGAAGGAAGTTCACACATGAACAAGTTCTTGAAGGTTTCCAATTTTTTCATATAAAAGGGAGACATGTTATTGAATTATGTAAGACAAATTGATTGTTAAGTTATAGTAAACGATTCAATTTGTATACCACATCTCTTTATCCCTCATTTCTTCCATTCTTCTCCTCTTGGTTGGTTCTTTTCCTTTCATCAAAGGGAAATTCTACCCACATTTCTTGGAGTTAGAGAGTGAGAATTCATGTAGGAAAGTGACTCTCTCAAGTGGAGCCTTGAGGCCCACCTGTTATCATTTAATCTCATCTAGGGGATATTTTATGATTTTCCCTTTCCATTGGATAATAACATAAGTATTGATGTTTTTCACCAAATATTTTCAATTGGAATGATGCTTTATTATTAAATTTGTCATATAATGATGCTTATTCTTTCTTCTTTCTTACAGGTCATTGTATTTACTCTCGTGCTTGTCCTACACTTTGACATTTATTTTTTTATTAGATTGGAACCCTACTAATAGAGGGATTTTTCTCACCATCGCAATAGAAGGCCCAATGTAGTTAGACATGAAATGTAAAATTCCGCTACATAGGTGGTTCCATGAAGTGTATTATAAATGTAAAACATGTGCCAAGATCAGAACAAACTTGCTTTCATTGATTTATATGGTTGATTCATGTGTTGATATATCTTCTCTAAATAATGTTGTGGATTTTTTGTGCGGGCTATTGGTTTGGCCAAGGGTATTTGGATTAGAAGTTTGTACAAGCTGGAGATGACTACAAAAATTGTGGGTAGTGTCAATACAAATTCAATAAAAATATGAAAAACCAATAACAATGCTAAAGACATTGAACATCATTGTAACACCCCATCTTCTCCCATAATTTTAATTATAATAAGATTTCATATAATGTGATTATGAAGCTTGTAATTATATTTTGATTAATGAAAAACACCAGAAAACTTAATGAGAAGGAAAATCCTTTAAAGTGTTGGCCATGATGTCAGAAGTGGGAATTGATAATGTGGGATGAATGAAGTGGATCAAGGAGGTGGAATGGAGAATTTGACTGTGGAAAATAGGAATCTTTCTTAACACTTCATCTTGCACCTGCAAAATGAATACACCACTTTCTCTTATACCCGAGTTTGCATAGAGACACATGAATTGTTATGAGGGAACATGATTTGTGGTTGAGGAAATTAATACTACTAACAACCTTGATCTTTGGAAGTGACAAAAGATCAATTGAATATCCCGACGAACAAAACATCATGAATGTTTCCCCTTCATAAATTTTGACCCTAGACAACATGTCACATTTGGAAGAAGTGACAAGAATACCAAGGGGTTTGGTGGGGGAAGAGGCCAAAGGTGGTAAATCATCATAGGGATGAAGGGGGGAAGGAGAAGAAGAAAAGCATACAAAATAAAATTGGCCCGACAAGAGAAACAGAGAGTGGTATCAGAGAGAAAGAGAGAGATATCATTAAACATGGACATGTGCAGGGAACAAAGCACACAATGAAAAGAGGAGAACAATATAGAGAACAAAATGTGAGCAATAGACTAACAAGTTGATGTTGTAGTGAACAGAGACACTCATTTGCAGAGATCAAAGAAAATAATAAATTGGCTAGATTTCCTTGAAGAAAAAAGGAAGCTCGTTCAAAATATTGATGATCACCCTAAAACAAAGAAGACCCAGATCAATACTAGAGAAATATGGGTTGAATCTTGGTACTTATTGGACATAAATCGATAGTAGTAAGGGGAGGTTTCTGAGGGACTATATAGCAAAGAAGGCATTCCCTTGTGTAGAGGAAATCGAGTCCAGAAGGTACCTGAAAAACCTGTGGAATCTCTAAGCTCAGTGGGAAGGGGGAAACTTCTGTTGTTTTTAGTGGAGGAAGGAGAGTAACCTTCCTAGATCATCCTAAATTTGAGAACCAACTGAATCATCCCCCTTGTGATATCATGGCTTGGCACATTGTTGGAATTTTGTAGGAAGACACTCTGCAACATAGTCTAAGGTTGAGGGGAAATACATCCCCTCTCAGTCAATTGATTAGTTGTCACATTCATTGAACATATACATGTTTGATTTGTCTTGTTAGATGATTTTTTTTCTTTTTTGTAATTATGTTGTTTCTGATTTTTCCATTATAAATGGGAAACATGTATGAAATGGTTGAATTCTTGAGTAAAATGAAATATGATTATTTGTTTTCATTGTTAATGTAATGATTCATGAAATAATCCAAGTAGGGGTAGTCTGCATTCTTGTAGCTTGGGAGAAAATATTGCAAGATATGGAAAAAATATTGATTTGGAAAGTGATTTGAATACATTGGTCCGAAGGGAATCCTTGTATGGATAAAATGGTCTTAAGACCTAGGAATACTCTAGCACCTAAGTGGAAATCTTGCAATATATGCAATAAATTTCCCTTCGATGAAGTCAGAAATCCTTAGATGGTCTCACTGTAGTACAAAAACTTGTGAAGATATGGTAGAACTCTTGAAGAACCCATGAAATTGGATAAGTCCCAATTTCAAACAGTTATCCAGTAGAAAACCTCATGTTTGAATCGGGGAATATCTCAGCCATCGATTCAGTGCAACAAATGGATCTCAACCCTACGTTGGAGGATTAGGGTGTCGAGGGTTTCAAGTTTTGAAGTAGAGAAAAAGGGTTTGACGACAATAATCCGGGGATAATATATATCTTAACATTAACTTATCACTAATGATCTATGATGATGGATGGAAATTCCAAATGTAATTTTGATAAAAAAAAGTTAAATGCATATTTATTAAGTTATCAAATTGAGTGTTAAAGTTTCAAATGTAGTGTATTAGTATATTGTGTTAATTTTAGCAAGGATACGAAAAAAAAATTCTCACTATTTTGAAATAATTGATTAGATAAATGGTAGGGAATTACTAATCAATTAGATGGTCTAAAATCATGATCACGAAAATCAACCACAATAAACAAATATGAAATAAAAGAGTTTGAGATTTGGGATTTCATTTCTAAGAATATTTTTATTCTATATTTCATAGTGATTTAAATTCACTTTAGTTCTAAAATTGCATTCTATATTTCATAGTGATTTAAATTTTCATTCTCATTATATACTTCATAGTGATTAAAATTTTCTTTCTACATTCTCATAAAATAAGGTGTTCATTACATCGCTCTTACTATAGTGCATTTCTATTAGTGAATGTAAAGTATAGTAGGTATATTTTCTTATTTTGTTTTATAAATTGATTTCAATATGTACAAAACATAATAACTACATAAAATAGATTTTCTCACTATTTTGAAATTGTAGCGAAACCATTAAGATTGCTAAAGAAATTTAGCAGTGCTATAGATGGTCTAATAGTATGATCACAAAATATCAACAATACTAAAAAAATGTGAGATAAAATAATCTTTTATTTGGGATTTAAGTTATGAAAATATTTGCATGAATTATATTCCTTAGTGATTTATAATGAAATTTGATTTCCACATTCTCATAAAAAAAACTTGTTTTTTACATTAATTTCACTATATTGACTATATTTTAGCGCTATTTTGGTGTTCATAAAGTCAATAAAATTTGAATAAGTTTTCCAACATCTATGATATATATTATGTTCTCTCTTCCTTATAATGTTTCAACAACAAAGGATTTAAAGTCACAATAATACATAAGAGCCAAATCACAAGCTAATAAATGTTGCACCACAAAGAAACTGGTCATGTGATTTCAATATATCCAATTACAAATTCCAAATGATGAGAATCTAAATTAAGAGGTCATATAATTCTGAATTCTTCCGCATTTTCTAGGCCCCAATGATTAAAAATTGATTGCAATAAATTACATGAACTTTAAATTCAAATCAAAACCCAAATTGTTGGGGGCAGTCTTTTGAATCCCAAGTATAATTTTGGGTGCTAGAGTTCTCATTGGCTAATATTTTATTTTCCTATGGAGTGTAAGTATTCTCTAGGTTGGACACATTCCATGAATTTCATGAGTGGGGTCCTTCACTAGGCATCATCAAGTGACAAGGATTGAGTTAGGAGAAAAAAACTATTAATATTGGAAAAAATGAGAAGAAGGGTATGACTTTTACTATAATATCTTAAATGAAAGATTTGAAAGTTATTTCATAGATTTTTATATAATGGATATGAGAAGATGTGAAAATGAATAGGTATGGCTAAAAGAAAACCCAACTAGGCTACATTAAGATTAATGCCAATGTAATCAACTTTTTTTTATTATATGCAGACTATTAGATTCCTAGTATTCACCTTTTTCAACATTGAACATAGTTACATTATTATTATTATTGGGGTTATTTTTCATATACATTTTGAAGTCATCTTGTTGATAGAATTGTCTATATCAAAGATGATACTTGGTAAATTTTAAACGATCAAATTGATCAAAAACACATAGATATATAATGAGTATCATCTAAAATTTTGACTTAGCAGCTTGCCTACTATTAGAACAAATGTAGACCCATCTTAATCTTACCTTTGGATCTATCAAATCTTTAGAAGTGAAATCTTTCTTGGAACTTTGATAGTTTAAAAAATATTTTCACTTTGAGAAATTTTTTCTCTTTTAATACATAAAAAATCTAAATTAAAATGGATCTACAGTTATTGTCTTCCATGTTGGCTAACTAAATTTTTAAGTATTAATTTCCTTTTCAAACAATATTTTTTCTTAACAATCTTTCTTAAAAATTTTAAGTATCTTAAAACTATCAAAATACACCAAATTTATAATTTTGAACATTAATATAAATAATTAAAATCTTGTATATGGAAAAAATCTCTAACAGATTTTCAAAATATTGAAATTTTGAAAATTTTTATTGGAAATTTTAAGTATCTTAAAACCATCAAGATACACCAAATTTATAATTTTGAACATTGATATAAATAATTAAAATCGTATGTATGGAAAAAATATCTAATAGATTTTCAAAATATTGAAATTTTAAAAATTTATGTTTATATTTTATTTTTATTTTTAAAAGAGTATTATTTATATGATAGTTATTATAGTTTTTAGAAAATTTAAATGGTTTATAATAACGAAAGGTATTCATTGATTTATTTATTTTTAAATATATTATTGAATTGTTATCTAATCGTTATGTCCGTCCTCAGGTATAGTAAAGTTTGTTTGTAGAGTGATCTCTTTATCCTATGCATTATGCATTTTGATGATATACCAAGAATTCAAAATATTTTAGTATACTTTGTTATATATTATTATATACTTTTTATAATTAATACGTTTTGTTTAAAATAATTATAAAATTCACATTTCAAGATATTTGATCTTTTACTTATTTTTTAAAAATAAAAATATTACAATGGATTTACATGGTAGAAAATACCCTATAAGCATCTTTTAGGGTTTGAATTCAGTACGACAATCCATATTCGTGATAGTGAAATACAAATTTATAATACAGTCATCCATAGTTGTAACATTGCCTTTGACTGTTTTTTAAAAATAAAAATATTACAATGGATTTACATGGTAGAAAATACCCTATAAGCATCTTTTAGGGTTTGAATTCAGTACGACAATCCATATTCGTGATAGTGAAATACAAATTTATAATACAGTCATCCATAGTTGTAACATTGCCTTTGACTGTTTCCAAACGTTCTATCATACTACACCAAAACCATAGAACGTTGCATTGGATATCCCACCGATTATTGTCCACCTAGCAGAATACTTTCGCAGATATAGAGACGACGAGTATGATATAAATACCATTCAAAAGTGATATTAACGATGCTGCCCTAAATCCATTTACGAGCCATCTTAACGAACATAAATGTCTTCATAGTGGCAGTAAATTGGATTTGAATCTAAGCTTAGCTTGGTAATCTGGACTGTGTTATCATTTTCCAGTGTAAGTAAGGAACATAAATGTCTTCATAGTGGCATTTAATTGGATTTGAATTTAAATTTAGTTTAGGTAATCTCGATTGTGTTATAATTTTTTTGGATTTAAAAAACAAACATAAAAATCTTTAAAATAGATAATTATTTGAGGTTGATTATAGAATTATGGGAGACTTATAAAAACTAATTACTCTAGTAAAATATTTACATATAAATATTACTTACTAGCACAGTTACATGATTGTGGTTGATGAATTTTGAAAGACTTATTAAAGTAATGAGCTTGAACAGAATTTGATAATCAGGTGTTTTGTACATAGTTGTTAATTAGTTAAATCTTTGTTAATTAGGTAAAGGTGGCAATCACTGATAATTAATCATGTGAAAAAGTAAACAAGGAAATTTAAGCATTAAAAAATGCAAGTTATGAACTTAAAATCTCATTCATTAATTTAGGAGGAGGATTAAGAATATACCAACATCTTCAATTACCAAAAAAAAACATAGTTATTATAATTAGAAGATCATTAATTGTATCTATGTTCAATATGTTGAATAAATATATCTTTCTGCTTAATTATTAGTTAACAGACGACTTGACTTTGAAAGAGCGGAATACTGGTGACAACAACCCCACCTCTACAAATATTTAAGCATATATTAACAGAAAAGTGACACCCTACGTAAACATGTCCATACAAATTATATTTTTTCATTCATGGAAATGCCAAAGTTATAAAAGGGAATATTTATGTAAGAGGGAGAGGGACTGCTCATGAAAATGCCAAAGTTGTAAAAGGGAATATTTATGTAAGAGGAAGAGGGGCTGTTCATGCATAGGGAGACGCTGTCCGGTGCACATGCCGACACTATGGAAGGCAAGAATAAGTTGAGGACCATACCATCTCTCATTCCTTTACACAATAGGTTTGCAGCCACCCAAACATTTCCCTTTTAGCTGACGGATCACCACTAACCCGCTATAAAGCACTATATTGAAACATGTGAAGCAAATCATGGGCAGTTGTTTGAGGATCTGATTCTCCACAACTACCTGTAATCTCATAGCGACGCTGGGCGCTGGTCCACTTCACGGCTAACCATGCCCTGCTCCTAGTCCTTGCAAGCACATATGCATTGTCTGAAATCCAGCTGACAAGTACTGTTTATACGTCATGTTGGGGAAATAAAATTACGTCTAGGCTAGGTTTCAGGTCCCAGCAGAGGGAGGGCGTGCCAGACCACGGCAGCAGGCCGTCCGAGTTTATGCGAGGGACAGCAACGACCGCATTGTTTTGGCTAACCTTTACCTGATTGTAGATTCGGGTCATCGGAGGGCCATTAACAAATGCAACCGTCAACTTTGTTACTGGACCCTCCGATGACCAATACCTACAATCGGGTTACGGTCAGCGCATTGTTTCACCATCCGTTTACCTACACAACGATTCGGCCATGCCTTCCTTCCCTTTGTTTCCCAGCAAAATGGGAGCGAATGTCACAAACCTTCGTTTGCTTAAAAATCACCTCTGCTGTGATTTCGGAAACCTATCTCATATGGATGCACGAAGTATCGTAAACCATCATTCAGATTCTCATACGACAAATAGCCATTTCCATACGACAAACTTTCTTTTGAATACGGCAATCAATCCAAATTTACGATACATTCATCCGTATTTCTGACATTTCTCTCGAAGGTTTCCAAACGTTAAATCATACTACACCAAAACCATAGACCATTGCATTCGATATTCCACTGATTATTGTCAACCTAACAAAATTCTTTCGCGGATATGCAAACGACCAGTATTATAAAAATACTATTCAAACATGATAATAAGGATGCTGCCCTGGAAATCCATCTACAATCCATCCTAACGAACCAATAATTCTCCAAAATAGATGTCCCTGCCCATGGAATCATGGTCAAGCCATCAGAACCAATCAAATTTATAAAAGCTAGTTACTCCAGTGAAGTATTCAGATATAAGTATGATTATTAGTTAGTGAAGTATTCAGATATAAGTATGATTATTAGTTAGCTGAATATTTTGGAAGAGGGGTTATTGTTAAATATTGATAAATTTTTATTCAAAGATATCTTTTTGTTATTTAAATTATATTTTTGAATATATATATAAATTCAATATGTCACAAAACAAAATTATACAAATTTAATGACTCAAATCTTAAATTCAACAACTTCTCACCAAATTTCAAACAAAATTAAACCAAAATAATATCAATTAAAAACGTTAAGAAAGAATACTGCCCTTTTTCATCCATCAAAATGCAATGTTGCAAAAGGCAATAATTATGTAAAAGAGAGAGGGACAGTCCATGCATAGGGAGACTTTGTCCGGGGCACTTGCCGACACTATGGCAGGCAAAAATAACGTGAGGACCATCTCTCATTCCTTTACACAATAGGTTGGCTGCCACCCAAACATTTCCCTTTTTGCTGACGGATCACCAGTAACCCCGCATTAACGACTAAATGGAAACATGTGAATCAAATCATGAGCAGCTGTGTGAGCATCTGATTCTCCACAACTACCTCGAATGCCATAGCGACGCTGGGCACTAGTCCACTTCGCGGCTAACCAAGCCCTGCTCTTAGTGCTTTGCAAGAAGATTTGCTTTCTCTGAAATCCCGCTGACAAGTATTGTTCATACGTCATGTTTGGGCAATAAAATTAGGTCTATGCTATGTTTCAGGTCCCAGCAGAGGGAGGGCGAACCAGGCCGTCCGATTTTCAGCAAGTGACACAGACAACCGCATTGTTTCGACATCTGTTTACCTACAAAATGATTCGGCCATGCCTTTCCTTCCCTTTTTACCCCGCAAAATGGGAGCGAGTGTCACAAACCTTGTTAGGTAAAAATCACCTGTTGTGGTTTCGGAACCCTATATCGAATGGATGCATGCAATCCCGTAAACTATCGTTCTGATACTGATACGACAAATAGCCATTTCCATAATACAAAATTTCATTTGAATACGGAAAATCTATATTCGTGATAGTGAAATCCAAATTTAAGATACATTCATCCGTATTTGTGACATTGCCTACGCTTTCCAAACGTTATATCATACTACTATACAGACTACAAACCATTGCATGGGATATCTCATCAATTATTTTTCAAGATATTAGAGATATGAGGTCAATAGTATAAAGTTTTAAGAAATGATTTTTTTTTTTTCTAGAGATATTTTATGGGAATATTATTTGAGTGATTATTTCTGTATAATTCAAGTACTCTAAAGACTTTTCAACATGTTGAATCTATTTCTACATTCAAAAATGAATTTTAAATAATAAAAAGTATTGAAAAAAACCATTTAGTAAAATAGTTAAACAACCCATATATGTGCAATTTGTATTTATGCAATTGCACAATTAGGTCAACTCAACCTACCATTCAATTGTTTTAACAATAAACTTTTTTTACTTTCAATTATATATATATATATATATATATAGTTAATGTTGAAATATTTACTTCTTACTATTTCTTTTTTTAAATGACAAGTGTTAATTCCATATTAAGCATTGAAAGAATTACACATCTCTCTCATAGAGAAGTAGAACTAACCTATGTGGACATAGAAATATTTTATCTATGACCCACATTTAAATTATATTTTTCTTATTAATATTTTTTTGAATGACACATACACATGCCATCATATTAAGCATTGAAGGAATTATGCATCTCCCTCACCTGGAAGTAGAAAACACCTATTAATGATTTTTTTTTTTACATTCAATTACTATATCCATGTCTCGTTCTCTCACTATAGAGTTGATATAGAATTATTTTACTTAAGATGGATATTGAAATATTTTATTTATGTAGACAATGAAATATTTGTTTGTTATTAATATTTTTTCATGTCACATCTCAATTCCATAATGGATTGTAGAAAGCTCATTTCTACACAAAACTATTTTTGCAAATAACA
>JASDQU010213851.1:18542-30554 GCA_032191745.1 Picea mariana | reverse complement strand
GGTTATTATGCAACCTCTTTTGAATGTGAAAAGGGGCTCTTTAGGGCACAATTAGGTCTTTGACCAACCCACCATGAGGATTGAGCTCGGATTTGGTGTCAAATCGACTTGGGAGCCGATCCATTAGTGGTTGGGAGGCCGACCAATTTCAATAAATGCACCGTTTAGCAGGCGCGCGGGTTTTTCGCCCAACAACCGTGCCTTGTGCACATATGCGCATTTTGTACGTTGCTGTTACGCGCATACGCGTGCGCACCCAGATGATGTAAAGCGCCTTTCAAATTTTTGGTCATTTGTATAGTTTTTTGACCCTTTTGCAATGCGGAGGAATTAATCTTGTGCCATGAATGACTTTTTTCCTGTTTTGACGATGCGGAGTTCTTATCTCCATGTGCGGACGAAATTTCAGTGATAACACACCTACCGGTTCATTACGACCTTTCCAATGATGTGCCCTATGTCTGATTCTGACTCTGTCTCACGAGGCAACATTTTTGGGCTAAGTCAACAGCAGCAGGGTCAAATTCAAAGTCAAAGTCAAACTTTGACTTGCACATTTTTCCAGGAAATATTTAAAAATTAGTTGGAAAATTTTACTAAATTTTTTCAGAAAATTGGAAAATATGGGAGAAGGCACGTAGCCTCATGCAAATTTTGGGAAAAATTTGATGTTTTTTTTAAACTGAAAAATTCATAACCCTCCCTCTCCCCTCTCTCAAGCCATTTTGTCAATTTGGCTAAAGGGGGGGAGCTCTGCAACAGGGATTCATGGCAGCAGAGGAAGGTTTTTATGGCAAAAATTGCATCTCTGCAGTGGGCAGCCAACTTCTATGCAATAGTTTTCAAACAGATGACCAGGTAAACCCATCAATCCTAATTCCAAAAACCAAGGAAAATTTTGTTGGTTGTGGTGAGATCCTGCATGAAGAAATTGTATTTTTTCTTCAAATTGGTGTTTATTTGTCTAGTTCAAGTCTGGTATTGGTTGTTGGTTCAGTTTTATTTGATAGTTGTTGAGTTCAAGAAGTTATGTGTGTGCCAAAAGATGAAAAGAAGAGGGGATTTGAACCCCTCTTGGGCACCAGGCCCAAGCCTCCATGGCTCCTTTAAAAATTTTAAATTATTAGTTCTTTGCTGAAGATTGCAGGCCTCAACATGTCACTGGAAAGCCCTGGGATTTGAACCCTAGTCCTCCCCCTTCTCCTTTGCCCAAAAAATTCCATATTTTCCCAAATATTTAAATAGAGGGCAGAAGGTTTGAACCCAAAACCTCCCGTCCATTTTATTGCCAAAAAACCTACTTCCTCAAAGTTTTGATTTTTTTTTTTATGGTGGCTAGCCACCCATCCACCACCTGGGTGCCACCACCAACTCTGCAACTCATCCTCTTCCCCCAAATTCCTGAGCTCTCCCACCTCTACACTCTCCTCTGCAAAGTTGCACGACCTCCCATCTCCTTCTCGACACTGCTCACTCATCCACTTACCCTGAGCTCACCCTCCTCCACCTCCTCGTGCACCCTCTCCCCATTTCTCCATACCCTGACCTTCACGCAGCCTTGCCCACCTCCTCCTCTCCTCCATCTACCTCTACACTTCTCCCTCCTCCATGCTCACCCTTCCCCTTTCCTCCCGTGCATGGCCTCCTCTCCCACAACCACCACACTCCAACTGCACCTCAAATCCTCCTCCACGTGTGCTCTCCTCTTCCCCTTTCCCTTGCATGAAACCACTTGTACCCTCCCCAAAACCTCTCTCCTCCTCTCCCCATTATCTACACGCACTCGACCACCTCTCCGCCCAGCACCACCACCTCCTCCATATCCTGTGGGCTCATTTTCACTTCCGGCCTGGTCGTATGGTGACCAGGGGCAGACGGCTAGTGTGTTTGTTTTTAAAATTTAAATTTAAACTTAATTTTTTCATATAGTTTTAATGTATGATTAGAATTTATGTTTCAATTTTTTTTAATTTTACTGATTTTTAAATTGTATTTTATTTTATATATATGTATATATATATATATATATATATATATATATATAGGTATATATTATTATATATGTTAAAAATAAGATTCATTTAAATTTATAATAATATTTTTATTTTTATTTTAATAAATTATATATATATATATGTTTCAGACTATATATTAAATTTTAATTCCCCCCCCCCACTAAGGGTCACTGGACGTTTTAATTGTATAATTTCCCCGTACGGAGGCCGATTTTTGCCCATGAATAGTCAAAATGACCAAGGCGAAGTCTAGAATGCATCCATGGCATTCGCCTCAGAAAATTCATCCCAGATTTGCAGTGACATATCCCAGAGCGATAGGAACTCATTCCTGGCACAACAACCATGTGTCGGAAAGAGGCCTAATTGGGGGCCTCCGAGGCCAAATTGGACTAGGTGAGGAAAACCCATTTCAGATACAGGTATGAAGGCTTGTAACAGCCTGTCAATTCTGGTGTCTAGCCCATAATTGTGCCCCAACTTCAAGTTTTTTCCCTGATCAGTCTTCTAGCTGGCTCCATCCGCATACCTTCCCAAGGCCATATCTTACTCATTCGGAGTCAGATTTGCACCAAACAAAAGGTAGCGGATAGAGATACAGCATGGGAATAGTAAAGAACAATTTTTTGGCTATTTGTTATAGGGGAAGAGCCCCTCAAGCTTCAGGTCCAAGGTGTCCCTTCACCAAAACAACCCCAAATTGAATCCATGCTTCGACTAGCTCACAGGGAAACTTATAGGCATCAAAGAGGGGGTATAATCAGGTCTAAAAAGTGCCTGAATAGCAGGAATTTCCTTACTTACAACGACCAAATCCCAAATTCTCCTTGGCCTCCTAAGAAGCTCAGCGAATTCCTCACACCTTGGGGCTTCATCCCGATGAATCTAACAACCATGGATGACCAAGAATTGTCCTAAACCACCTCACCTACAACTAAAAAACATGGAAGCAGTCAAAGAGCCTTTGGGATGACACAAATCCCAAGGCAAATGGTGATGTGGCATATCAAGATTTGTCATTTTATGAAAAATGACTTTTTGTAATATGAACTCTCGCATGATTTAATTTTTGGCATGTATTACTATGTAATTGAAGGGTCAAGTCAAATCTGATTTGATCCCCTTTTGGATAAGGTTCTTTTTAGGGTAAGATTATTTTTGGATAAGATGCCTTTAGGATAAGGTTACTTTTTGTAAAAAGACAAAAGTACTTTAGGGTTGGTCCACTTGTCACTTTTCCAAAAGTGACAAGTGTCTTGTGACCTAACCCTAAGCCTTCACATCTCCTTTATAAATAAGAGGGTTGGCATTGTAAAAAATGGAGGATGAATATAGTAACAAGGCTCTGTTGAAATTTCTAAGACTCTTTGTGTGTGTGATACTTGTTAGATTTTAGTTGTTGGATGTGTCACTTGTTGGTTAAGGGTTGAGGGGTAGGGGTAAATGCTTGTTATGTTAGCTATCTCCAGGAGGGATTGGTTAGCTAGGTGTTTGTTGTTTCTTCCTTGGGTTTAACTTTCTTACTTTCAACGTCTAACAACTTGGTTTAATTTGTTTAATGTGTTTTAGTGCATATTTTCTGAAGTATTCAATTGTTTTCAGCCTTAGCTAGTGGTTGGGAGTCCTAGGGCCCCTTAGGATAACCCTTAAATAGAACTCTTAGCTGGTTGTCCATACTTGTTTACTTTATCTTTTCATTCATGTATATTTCTATTATGTTTTCTTACCATTAACCTTGCTATCCCAAATAGGAAAATTGGTCATTTTGGTCAATTCCCCCCCACAGGACAACCATCTTAGTTGGTTGTTATATACTTCTTATGTGTAAATTTCTGTTATATTTAATTCAGTTTTTCCATGCATAAATACTAAAATTTTGTTGTTTTCCTGCAAGGATACAATTGGTCACCCACTTTAGTTGTCTTAAGTGACCGGGGACCACCTAGATACCTATTTGAGGAAAAGGGTCCAGCAGGGAAGCGAAGAAAAACAAACATTTCGATTTGTAAATCTACCCAATCACTCTCATATTCACTTTATTTATCACTTGTATTCACTCCAAAAATTTCTGGTACACATACCAATGTTTATATGTTTGATTTGTGTAGATAGTTTGAATAGTTCACTTGTGAATTCATGTTAAAAAACTGATTTATACTTGCGTAGATAACCATCACACCTTTTATATTTCAAACACTAAATTCCCAATCCCCATACAAGGAATTAGTTGGGGCTTTCATGCATATGGCGACTTTGTCGCTTGCAAAGAGCCTCAACCCATTCCTTTGGGTTGAATGGTGTAATTGTCATTTTGTAATGATCTAATCTTGATATATTTTCATTATATCACTTTTTTCTCACTAATCTACAGGTGGTTTCCCCTAAAGGGGCCATGCAAAATCAACAAGCTAAATACATGCAAAATGCCACAAAAAAAAACTTGAAAACAATTCAGGGGTCCGCCCCATAGACTGAAAACAAAAACTTATATTTTTTAGATATTTACATATACATATTATTTAGACGTGACATATATATCACTTATTTATTTACTTGTTTTATGTATATATACTTTAAATAGATTTCAAATTCAGTAACCCTGAGGCATGCTTTTGAAAGAAAGACATGACCTTGCCACATGGATGGCTTGATATTTCATTTTATGCAATTTCAATTTTGTAGGATATTAAGAGTCAAAGCCAGAGAGTCTTCATCAAGAGCCCCTCAGAATTTGTCTAGTTAGTACAAGTCGAGTGGTCCTTCCTTAGTACCACACGGTGAAGGAGTTGATTAGCTTAGCTCGGTTGGAATACTAATCTGCTTGGGTAAGCTCAGCAAAAACCCTCTTTAGGGGGGTCATGAGCCTCTTCCTTTTCATGGGTATCTTTCTTCCATCCAAGTGGCTTTAAGAGTACGAAAGCGCTAGCGACGAAAAGTGGCTAATCCCCACTTCTCTGAACTGCATGGGGTACTCTTCAACCTAACCACCATGGTATGCTAGGAATACTCTTATTATACTAGTTGGCACAGTTCCAAGATGTGTTTGCCTGATCGGGATAACCTTCAAAATAGTGTGTGGCCAAGGCATGTGATAAAAACTAAAAATTGACCAATAAAATACTTTTAAAGTCGACCTTTCGTCAGTCCACCTTTTCACTCATGAACCAAAATTGAAGTTGTAAATACTTTCCCTTATATCATAGCTGTAATAGCTTGTAATAAGGCTATTCATCCACTTTTACAGCCCACTTTTGATTTAACAACCTTCCAGGATCACTTCCCGGGTCACCCCAGGGGGTATCAAGCCATTTTGAGCTTCTTTCCCTGTCTTGAATTCTTCGAACAACTTGTTGTTCACAATCTACCACCATTTAAAATTACTTGGTTGTAGCTTTTAATATCCCTTTTCACTCTTGTTTCATACCCTTTTACTCAAGGCATTCATTGGTTAATTACCCACGACACCGGTTTATCCCGAGGACCCATTAAGGAAGTGAACAGCTCGATGTTCGCTTTATTTAGTTCACTGTCCTAAAAATCAGCGAGCTTGTTTTCATCCCACTTTCCATAACTTTTATCCCATAGGCCATTTTGGCCATCTAGGAATCTAAGGAAGGATAACACCCAGGGTACATGATTCTGAGAAAGATTTCTTGTAAGTCTTTCACCTTTCTTTTTCCCCTTCATTACCACCTCAGGCGAAGGACCACCTGAGGTGTGGGTAGTCTCTACCTTGTATCGAGCTATCAAAGAGTCTATAACCGGCTTCTCAGCCGGATAGGTCGGATCTGTCCCAAGGGACAGATTTTTCTTATAACACACCCTTTTTTCTGGTGACTCCACTGGGGAGCTTGCAAACCTCTTTAGATTTACTTGTATCCCAAGCTTGTACTAAGCATTGGACCCAAATTATTTGTGGTACTTTTCCTACTTTTTGACAAACTTTTGGCAAGGTCTTTTAGTGGCCCTTTGGAATTTTCTTTGGTACTTGTTATAGTTCAGTTTCCTTGCAATTTCCATTGCACCTAGGAGTCATAAATACCATCGAGTTTTCCTTTCCTTTTACCTTGTTGGTCATTGATTTTGCTTGTTCGAAATCACGTGAGAAGTTATAAGCCTATCATACCTTACCTTCCACTTAGAGAAGAACAAAAATAGATATTTGTTTTTAGTTGAGTTAATTTACATTGTGTTAGAAAGAGTAGGATTGTTGGTGATAGACCCCTTGTACTCAAAGTACTTTCTTGGCCCCTTCCAAGATGGTAGGGTGGAAGTATCCTAAGACTAGGGAAACAGTGTCCCCCAGGGTTACAAGAAGTCAAAGTTCATGAAAGAAAACAAGTAGTGAGACACATACACCTAGGAAACTAGGGAAACCCGTTACCTCTGCAGTGCAAACTAAGTCACCTTCTTCCTCTTCTTTTATTCAAAGCCCCTTACTAAAGAAATCTTTAGTTAATCCAACAACAATTACTAATCCTCCGGTTGTTTCTTCCATCGTTTCAACAACTGTTGTTGTTCACCCCATATTTTTCCTGATGGCAATGCCATGGAAACCTAGGACTCCTTTGAGGTTGGCCAGACCTCTTCATGACATACATGCGGATGCCCCAAACAGGCTTCCTAAGTTCAGTGGCACTAGTACTTTGAGTGATAAATAATATATACAAAACTTCTATGATGCATTAGCGCTTATGCACATAACAATTCCCGATGTCATCATTAGAACTTTTATGAGAACCTTTGAGGGTGAAGTAGCGAGATGGTATCACCTGCTTCCTAATGATAGTATCCCATATTGGGACACTATGATCCAAGAATTCAAGAAAAAATTCCAAGGGATGGATGAAGTGGCTTCCCTGCTCAGGTATTTCACAACCATCTCTATCCATGAGGGTGAGAAAATACGTAATTTTAGTCAACACTTTACCTCGACCTTGAATAGGATCCCAACCACTTCCCAACCATCTAGGAAAAATTTGTTCCATTATTACATGACCACTATGAATCTGAATGTAAAGTATATATTGAAAGATAAATCAACACAAACTTTAGATGCGACCAAGACTAGTGCCCTGGAAATTGAAAGAAACATGGAGGAATCCGGTATGATTCCCTCACCTTTAGCACAACTCTGTTTTAACGGGAGACCTAGAAATGATGTACCTTGAAATGAGGGTCCTCGGTATGAACCTCCACCTACCCAAACTTCAAGGATTGAAGAAAGGGAAAGTTAGGAAATGATCAAGTTGTTAATGAACATGAACAACCAAATACATTCCCTTAATCGAAAGGTGAATGACATGTAGTTTTCTGTTGTTCGGAGGTCAAGACCTCCTTTCCCTCCTACTCCTCCTCCTAGGCAACATGCTACTGAAGTGTATTGGTGTCACTTTTTCCAAGACTTCCATGATCCTAAGCATTTTTACTCGTATACACATCACATGGAATTGTCTAAAAACAGTAAAGCACCTCTACCTCCAGTAAAAAACAACCTTTCTTCCACTTCCCAAAACGACCAAGTTAACATGGAAGACTGTATTCCCTACAATGACGATCGTCTTGCTTTTGGAAGCTTTTCTGTAGAAACTAGGAATCAGGCCCCAAAAACCACTCCACAAGGGGTGGAAGTGGCCAAAAGGGACCCCAAGGACAATGAAAAGGGAAATCTTCCCACAAATGGTAGATTACCTTCTCCTACAAGGAATACGGTTCCCTGGACCCCAAATAAGGTAAACTTGCCTAATAATCCACCACCCTGCTTCCTAACACCAATACCTTACAACATCATTGAAGATCTAGCGAAGGTTCCCGCCCACATGACATTATTAGATGCTCTTAGAACACCGGCTTAGTTTGAAAACCTTTCACATGTTCTACAAGCACCCCATACTCCATGAACAAAACAAAAACTTCCTCTTTACAAAGAGTCCACTTCTCAACCTAGGGAATCATATGATGTTATTGATTTAGACCCGGGGGTTCCTCCTTTCTATATATTAGTTTTGATTTTTTATTTTGTGCTCCATAACTATGGCACTGACACATGAGAGAGGCACAATGTCATGCCTCTTCAAGTCATGAGAAGATTGGGTCTTGAATGCACATGCCCATGTAAAGACCTTTAGCTTTGGATTCTAGGACTGTAGAAACTATCAGTTACATTAAAGACTTATCCATTACTTATGACCAAGCTCTAGAGGTGAGCATGCTCATAAACGTGATCGTAGAAGATATACTTGAAGCATATGGCATGCTTTTAGGGAGGGAGTGGTCCACCAAAGTAAAAAGGGGTTGTTACTTCATGGAGGGGACCCACTTCACATTTCCTCATAAGGGTGTTGAAATCATCATTAGGAGGGAACCAAAGTACCGAGAGCAGGTTGTACCTACTTCCTATAATACACAACATGTGTCTTTTCAAGATACGGGTATGGGTACATATACTATGTTATCTAAGGAAGATGCACATGTCCCTCCTTCTGAGTTGGAAGAAATGGTGTGGAGTATGGATTTTGACGGTGCTAAATCCAAGAATGGATTTGGGGCTGGGGTCCTTTTGTGTGATTCCAAGTGAAACAAAATCCCTTTCTCTTTTCGGTTAGAATTCCCTAACACTAATAATATGGTTGAATATGAAGCCTTAGTTCAAAGCCTCCAAAAGGCCTTAGGCTTAGGAATACACCATTTATTGGTGAGTGGGGATTATGAATTGGTTGTGAATCAAATTAGAGGTAAATATGAAGTTCACAACCCACGCCTCAAACAATACCACCGAAGGGCTAAGGAACTTATTGAGAAGTTCTTATCTTTCAACATTCAAGCCATGCCTAGGGATGCAAACCACGTAGCTGATACTTTGGCCTTGGGTGGTTCTTGTTTCACTTTAGATTTCGTAAGGTCTATTGAAGATATAAAAGTCCAAATTTTACATAGACCTGCATTACTTGATAATGTCGATTCTTGGAAATTTTTTGATACTAATGAACAAATCTATAGATTCCTTCAAAACAAGGAGGAATTCGAAGATTTACACATCAACCATGAGTTGGAAGAGGAAATAGGGAACATAATCCAATTTAAGACAAATAAGATCCCCTTTGGTTTGTCAGTATTGGAATCCATGTTTGATTCCAATGATGCCACTACTTATGTACCTAGTATTGATAGCGAATCTATTAGGAAGGTGCGAGAAGCCATACCTATTAACCTGGGAACTGAGAAAGATCCAAAACTGGTCTATATGGTGCACAATGTTCCCCTTCTGAGATCGCTCAATTCACGTAACTCTTGACAGAGTTCAAATATGTTTTCTCTTTGTTCTATCAGGACCTCAAGGTTTTCTATATGCAGGAGATAGTCCATGCCATACCCATAATCCCTGATTTGAAACCTTACAGGAAGAAATAGAGAAAGAAAAACCCTTCTTTGGACAAAACAATTAAAGCTGAATTAGACAAGATGGAAGCATCTGGGGTCATTTACCATGTCCGTTACTCACAATGGGTATCTAATTTGGTTCCTGTTAGGAAGAAAACTTGTGATATTCATTTGTTTGTTGACTTTCGACATTTGAATAGGGTGTCCCTAAAAGACAACTACCCCGTCCCACCTATGGAAGAGATTCTCCAAGAAGTCTCTGGGTCTCAATTGATGTCCCTTTTAGATGATTTCTCAAGTTACAATCAGATAGCCCTCAATCCTTCTGATAGTCATAAAACCACCTTCACCACTCGTTGGGGCACGTATGCATATAACAAGATTCCTTTTGGATTGATTAATGCTGGGAACACCTTTCAATGTTCCATGGCCATTTATTTCAAAGGATTATTGGGTAAGATCATTTTTGTTTACTTCGACAACCTCATGGTCTTTTCCAAAGAACGGAGTAGTCATTTTGATCACCTTAGGCAGGTTCTCCTTAGATGTCGTAGGTTTGGCATATCTTTAAATCCTAAGAAGACCATTTTCGGTGTTATGGAGAGAAAAATTTTGGGTCACATCGTCTCTCGAGAAGGTGTCAAAGTTGATCATGGGAGAGTGGTAGCAATCAAAAAGCTTCCCTTACCTACCAATAAAAAGGAAATGCAATCTTTCTTTGGAAAGATAAACTTCCCGAGACGCTTCATTCCTGATTTTTCTCAAGTAGTTAAACCTCTAAATCATCTTACAAAGAAAGAAATTCAGTTCAAATGGGACCCCCATACCCATTAGTATTTTGAATCCATTAAGAAAGCCATTGCTTTTTCCCTTCTGTTAGTCAGTCTTGATCCCTCTAAATACTTTTTCATTTACACTAATTCATCAGAGGAGACAATTTCTGCAATCTTGTTGCAAAAGGATCATGAGGAAAATCTTAGGCCAATCACCTTCGTGAGACAAAATTTGAAACCACACCAACTAAACTATTCTACACTGGAGAAACATGGTTATTATTTGTATAAATCCTTGGAACAATTTCGACATTACATCCAAGGCCATAAAGTTCAGGTTTTTGTGCCTACCTCTCTCTTAGTCACTACTTTGAATCAAATTGAATTGCATAGTAAGTGGTCCAAATGGATCATGCGCAAGCAAGAGTATGACTTGGAAATTAAACCAATGAAGACCATAAGAGGGACAGGGCTGGCTGTATTGCTAACCCAATCCCATCCCTCGGTCATAGCTGAACCACCTCAATTAGATGACTTGATTTCTTTTGAGGAACTGGTTAACGAAATTGAGTTAGCCTCACAATCATGGTACCGACCTATCGTATATTTCCTAATCAATGGTGTGTGCCCACCGGACATGGATACTAAAGAAAAACAAACACTTCATTTACAAGTTGTCTGGTATGTTTTACAAGGCCAAATCCTTTATCAAAGAAACCTTGATGGGATTTTGTCACAATGCTTGACTCGTGATCAAGCCCAAATGGCACTTGAACAATGCCATTCCGGGGTTTGTGAAGGTCACTTTTCAGCCAAAACCACTGCAGCAAAAGTTTTACATGAAGGTTACTTTTGGCCTTCACTTCAAAAAGATGCCCATTTACTTGTTTGGAAATGCGAAGTTTGCCAATGCTTCACTGGGAAGCAAAAGTTAGCTGCCTTGCCCCTTATGACTATTGAAGTCCAAGTCCCTTTCACAAGATGGGGCAAGGACTTTATTGGACTAGTTTCACCACCTTCTAGCACTGGTCATGTATTCATATTAACATCCACATACTACTTTACAAAGTGGGCTGAAGCAATCGTTCTTAGGAATTCTATGAGTCAATAGGTGGTAGAATTCGTTGAACGTAACATTTTATCCTGTTTTGGAACCCCTGCTGAGATATTAACTGATAATGGATCAGCTTTCATGTCTGATGTCATGCTACAACTTGGTGTTACATATGGCATCCAACTTTCTCAATCTTCCACCTATTACCCCCATGGTAATGGTTTGTCCAAGTCAACGAATAAAAATCTAATTTCGATCCTTAAGAGGACAGTCAAAGATAATAAGTGTGATTGGCACACAAAGTTAAACTTTTCTTTATGAGATGATCATATAACTCCTAAGACAACAATGGGTCAAAGTCCTTACACTCTAGTGTATGGAGCTCCTATTGTCCTACCTGTTCACTTACAAATTCTAGCCTTGAGGTTGGCTATTGCTGAGGTAGAAGATGGTTTCCAACCATTACAACATTGTTTAGACACACTTGTCAAACTAGAAGAGGTAAGAAAGGACACATTCCAACACCTCCAAAAGAAGCAAGACATTGTTAAACGTTCCTTCCATAAAAGAGACACAATGGTAAATTACAAAGTAGGAGATGATGTCTTATTATGGGATAAACTACATGAGGCCCCATCCAAACATCACAAGTTTGATTCTTTATGGTTGGGTCCTTACACAATCTATGAGGTCTTAGGGACAAATGATTTAAGATCAAAAACCTTGGATGGAGAACCACTTCAATTCCCCATGAATGGTCGTCACCTCAAGTTCTTTTACTCTTGAGAGG
>JASDQU010213851.1:3892-14340 GCA_032191745.1 Picea mariana | reverse complement strand
GGGTGAAGTCTATAATGCATCCATGGTATTCACCTCAGCAAATTCAGCCCATATTTTCAGTGACATGTCCCAGAGCGACAAGAACTCATTCCTGGCCCAACAAGCATGCACCAGAAAGACGCCTAATTTGGGGCCTCTGAGACCAAATTCGGCCAGGTGAGGAAAACCCATTTCAGATACGGGTATGAAAGCATGTAGAAGCCTATCAATTCTAGTGTGCAGCCAAGAATTGTGCCCCAACTTCAAGTTTTTTTTCTGATCAGTCTCATGGCCGACTCCATCTGCATACCTTCCTGGGGCCATATCTTACTCATCCGTATTCGGATTTCCGCCAAATGAAAGGCAAAGGAAAGATAGTGGACATAGATAAAACATGTGCATAGTAAAAAATAGTTTTGTGTCTGTTTGGTATAGGGAAAGAGCCTATCAAGCTTCAGGTCCAAGGGGTCCCTTCACCAAAACAAGCTCAAATCGAAGCCATGCTTCGACCAGCTCACAGGGAAACTTATAGGCAACAAAAGGGGGGTATAATCAGATCTAAAAAGTGCTTGAACAATGAGAATTTCCTTACTTACAACGAACAAATCCCAAAGGCCCCTTTCCCTCCTAAGCAGCTCAACGAATTCCCCACACCTTGGGGCTTCATCCCGATGAATCCGATAGCCATGGATGGCCAGGAATTGTCCTAAACCACCTCACCTACAACTGCAAAACATGGCAGTAGTCAAAGAGCCTTTGGGATGACACAAATCCCAAGGCAAATGGTGATGTGGCACATCAAGCTTTGTCATTTTATGAAAAATTATTTTTTGCAATATGAACTCTCCCATGATTTACTTTTTGGCATGTATTACTATGTAATTGAAGGGTCAAGTCAAATCTAATTTGATCCCCTTTTGGATAAGTTTCTCTTTAGGTTAAGATTCTTTTGGGATAAGATGCCTTTGGGATAAGGTTACTTTTTGTAAAAATACAAAATTACTTTAGGGTTGGTCCACTTGTCACTTTTCCAAAAGTGACAAGTGTTTTGTGACCTAACCCTAAGCCTTCACCTCTCCTTTAAAAATAAGAGGGTTGGCATTGTAAAAAAGGGAGGATGAATATAGTAACAAGGCTCTGCTAAAATTTCTAAGACTTTGTGTGTGTGATACTTGTTAGATTTTAGTTGTTGGATGTGTCACTTGTTTGTTAAGGGTTGAGGGGTAGGGGTAAATGCTTGCTATGTTATCTATCACTAGGAGGGATTGGTTAGCTAGGTTTTTGTTGTTTCTTCCTTGGGTTTAACTTGCTTACTTTCATCTTCTAACAACTTGGTTTAATTTGTTTAATGTGTTTTAATGCAGATTTTTTGAAGTATTCAATTGTTTTCATCCTTAGCTAGTGGTTGGGAGTCCTAGGGCCCCATAGGAGAACCCTTAAATAGACCTCTTAGCTGGTTGTCCATACTTGTTTGCTTTATCTTTTCATTCATGTATATTTCTGTTATGTTTTCCTACCATTAACCTTGTTGTCCCAAATAGGAAAATTGGTCATTTTGGTCAATTTCCCCCCATGGGACAACCATCTTAGTTGGTTGTTATATACTTCTTATGTGTAAATTTATGTTATATTTATTTTAGTTTTTCCATGCATAAATACTAAAATTTCGTTGTTTGCCTGCAAGGATACAATTGGTCACCCACTCTGCTTCTCTTAAGCGGTTGGGGACCACCTAGAGACCTATTTGAGGCAAAGGGGCCAGTAGGGAAGCAAAGAAAAACACACATTTCGATCGGTAAATCTACCCAATCACTCTCATATTCACTTTAATTATCACTTGCATTCACTCCAAAAATTTCTGGTACACATACCAATGTTTATATGTTTGATTTGTGTAGATAGTTTGAATAGTTCACTTGTGAATTCATGTTAAAAAACCGATTTATACTTGCATAGATAACCATCACACATTTTATATTTCAAACACTAAATTTCCAATCCCCATACAAGGAGTTAGTTGGGGCTTTCATGCATATGTCGGCTTTGTCGCTTGCAAAGAGCCTCAACCCATTCCAGTGGGTTGAATGGTGTAATTGTCATATTGTAATCATCTAATCTTGCTATATTTTAATTGTATCACTTTTCACTCACTAATCTACAAGTGGATGCCCATAAATGGGCCATGCAAAATCAACAAGCTAAATACATGCAAAACACTGCAAAAAAAGACTTGAAAACAATTCAGGGGTCCGCCTGATACATTAAAAAAACAAAACTTATATTATTTAGATATTTACATATACATATTATTTAGACGTGACATATATGTCACTTATCTATTTACTTGTTTTATGTATATATTTTTTAAATAGATTTCAATTTCAGTAACCAGGAGGCACGCTTGTGAAAGAAAGACATGACCTCACCACGTGGATGACCTGATATTTCATTTTATGCAATTTCAATTTTGTAGGATATTAAGAGTCAAAGCCACTGATTCTTCATCAGGATCCCCTCGGAAGTTGTCTAGTTAGTACAAGTTGAGTGGTCTTTCCTTAGTACCAGAGCGTCAATGCATTGATTAGATTAGCTCAGTTGGAATACTACTCTACTTGGGTAATTTCAGCAAAACCCTCTTTAGGGGGGGTCCTGATCCTCTTCCTTTTCATGGGTATCCTTCTTCCATCCAAGCGGCTTTAAGAGCTTGAAAGCGCTAGTGAAGAGAAGTGTCTAATCCATGCTTCTCTGAACTACATGGGGAACTCTTCAACCTAACCACGATGGTCTGCTAGGAATACTCTTCTTATACTGGTTGGCATAGTTCTAAGATGTGTTTGCCTGATTGGGATAACCTTCAAAACAGTGTGGTGGCCAAGGAATGTGATAAAAACTAAAAATTGACCAATAAAATACTTTTAAGGTCAACCTTTCGTCAGTCCACCTTTTCACTCACGAACCAAAATTGAAGTTATGAATACTTTCCCTTATATCATAGCTGTAAAATCTTGTAACAAGGTTGTTCATCCACTTTTACATCCCACTTTTGATTTAAAAACCTTCCGGGATCACTTCCCGGGTCACCCCGAGGGGTATCAAGCCGTTTTGAGCTTGTTTCCTTGTTTTGAAAGCTTTGAACAACTTGTTGTTCACAATTTACCGCCATTTAAAAGTACTTGGATGTATCTTTTAAGATCCCTTTTCAGGCTTGTTTCACACCCTTTTACTCAAGGCATCCATTGGTTAATTACCCACGACGCCGGTTTATCTTAGGGACCCATTTTGGGACATTTTCCAATGCTTTAAGGAAGTGAACAACTTGTTGCTCTCTTTATTTAGTTCACTATCCTAAAAATAAGTGAGATTATTTTCATCCCACTATCCATAACTTTCATCCCCCATGCCATTTTGTCCGTCCAGGAAGCTAAGGAAGGATAACACGCAGGGTAGGTTGTCCTGAGAAAGACTTCTTGTAAGTCTTTTACCTTTATTTTTCCCCTTCATTACCGCCTCTAGCGAAGGACCACTTGAGGTGTGGGTAGTCTTTGCCTCATGCTGAGCTATCAAAGAGGATATAACCGGATTCCCAGCCGGATAGGTCGGATCTGTCCCAACAAACAAATTTTTCTTATAACAAAACCTTATGTACAACATGCTTATAATTGAGCTTTACATTCATCCACTATGATTTCACCTTTTGAGACATGTTTTTGCTACCTACCAAAGGTTCCTTTAGACTTGATGTATGGAAAAGATGTCGATGCGAATGAAGAATGAACAAAGGACAGAGCTCGCAAGTTCATCCAGAGGATTCAATAGATACACCAGGCACTCAGGGAACAGTTGGAGAAGAGTCAAGCACAATATAAAGCTTGGTATGACAAGCACAGGGTTGATCATCAGTTCCAGGTTGGAGACCAAGTATGGCTTCATATCAACAATTAAAGATTGAAGGGTGAAGGAAAGAAACGCAAACCCATCCAATATGGACCCTTCACTATTTTGGAGAAAAGCAACACTAATGCTTTTCGTTTATATTTTCCGCCTTATATGCGGATTTATTTAGTTGTGAACGTAGAGAACTTGAAACTTTTTGAGCCTCCCATGATCATGGTTCAGGATATGGAAGTTTCAATACCTTCAATTGATGAGTTTTCACCTGAGTACTTGGATGAGTTATAAGAAGATATCATCCTAGGAAGAAGGAAAAGGACTTCATGCAGGGGTGATGTTAATTATCTTCAAGTAAGCTTAAAGGGCACACATCCAAGTAAGGCAAAGTGGATTAAGAAATATAAGGTGAGGGAACTCTTCCGTCACTTACCAGTTGATTAATGAAAGATTTTGGTGGTCCAAAAAGCTCTTAGTGGGAAGGTGTGCTCCAAAAAGGATCCAGAGAAGGCTAAGAAGAACTCGGAATGCATAGAAGCAACTCAAGATGCTCATAATGGCTTCAACAGAAAACAAAAGGGCAAAAATTCAAATTTCCCCAAAATTAGTGAAAATAGAAGAATCATGAAGAGTGTGTCGTAATATTTGTAACGGCCCAAATAAATCGTCAAATGGAGTTACGAATCAAAATTTATAAGATGTCAAAGTTCTGTTCAAAAGGTCAAAAATTCAAAGTGACACATGGCACCACTGCAAGGGTGACACGTGGAACGTTCGTACAACTAAGTTGGCATGGGATGATGTGGCAAGGATGGAAGACATGTGGGAAATTTAGATGATGAAACATGTCAATTTCATGGGCAAATCAGATTGTGATAAGTGGGAGTTTTGAGTTGGCATGGGATGATGTGGCAAGGATGGAATACACACGGGAAAGTTAGGTGATGACATGTGTCAGTTTCATGGGAAAATTAGATTCTGAGAAGTGGCAATTTTGTGGAAAAATTATATGGTGCCATGTGGCCCAGTCATGGGCTTCCATGTGGCACCCCACCAATGTTTGATGGGTAAAAGTTTCATAACTCCACCAGATTAAAACTAATGACCTCTCACTAGCCCAAAGGCCCCACAAATTCGTGCTACCACTACACCACACCATGTTGTTTGTTATTAATATGTGTCAAATATTATTTAAGTGTAAGTTTGAACAAAGGCGCCAAAGGAAAGGGGATAGGCCTTCGGCCCAACCCCTGGTTACATGTATTGAGCCATATGACCATAATATTCCTCCCTCTTAGGGGCTTAACCCAATTACCACCAAATATAGCATATTCCTCTATTTTTAGCCATTCTGTTAGTTTTGTAACCACTCGCTATAATTAGTGGAGTGTGCCAAAGTTGTTGAAATGATTTGCCAAAAAGCAGAGGCCCGTGGGATTCGACCCCAACCAACGCCCTAATTTAGCCTCCACTAACCACTTCACCAACTTCCTCATTTATGCATAACTTCCTGCAAACATTATATAAGGGGGTCGGGCAGAGTTTGTAAAACACACAAGAGACAAGAGGGGAGTGTGATACCAGGGTGCATCTATACAATAGGGATTTGGGTGCAGTTTTCAAGATTCTGCATGTATTTCGATATTTTCAGCATTTATTATAGGAGAAGTGGCACACAAACTGGCGCAAGGGTGCCTCTTGGGTCAAAAAGTGTCTGACTCAGATTGAGGCATGGAGACAGTCATTTTTAGGTAAAACGTTGCCACAAATGCATTGGTGGTGTTAGTTTTTGGATATGAACAAATCTTCCATGGATTAACTCCAGAATGAGGTATACTTATGTATTTTGCCCAATTCTTTTGTGAAGTTAATAAAAAGGACCTACCCATTTGTGAGAAGGACCTGGAGACGTATTCCACCAGGGACGAACTCCATTATCAAATTCTTTGTGTTCATATTGCATGATTATGTCTCTTTCCTTTTGAGCTTTTCCTTCTTTATGTTGTACTTTAGTTTATGCTCATTTAATACAATTCTATAATAAGTCACCTGATGAAAATATCTTGGATCACCTCCTGAGATTTCAAACACAATCAAGGGTGATCTCAGTGCCTTCCCAACACCCATGGACACACTATAACTTCAATTCTCTATGAAATATCACTTCAATTTAACTTGCTCGGCCCATCCAGGCTCATTGTTGAAAACTGGAGCTCTAATACCATATTGTAGCATCCCCAACATCCAACTGTTGAGCTATGCCATGTGAAATTGTTTTGAGATGTATACTAATTTAAAACATAAAAATACTATGAAATTACATAGGTTTATACAAAATAATAATGGAAATACACATGCAACATACACAAGAAAAACCCATAAAAAATGCATAATTAATGATGAAACACAAATTTAACAGAAAAATGACACTTATCTTTGATAAAAAGACCACCAAATGCATGTAGACCTTCCACATTCCTCTTAGACTTAGACCATGCTACTCAGAACTATCAGCGGTGGGTCACCCCCGATCTGGGACTAAACTCCACCCAGGTAAAGGAATTCTTAACCAGGTTGATGTATCTCAAACAACCAGAACAACTCCGTCATAGGTGCCAACTCGAACTAATATCCTAAAATCCCTCATTCCCCACATGCATGTACCACCCCAAGAAATGTGCCCCTTATATTCTCAACAATCCTTTGGATTCCCCATTTCCTTTCTAGGGCTTCAGCAACAAGCCAGACAGGAACTCTCAGAGACCTGTAGCTGCAGTTTTGACACCTTTGGGAATACAATTCCAAGCAAATCTCTCACCCAGAGAGAATTACTCGCAGGCATAACAACCCGTGTCTTTAGTATCTCATGGGCTTGACAACCCACTTCTTCAGTCCAACTCTTAAGTGAACATGGAATAGGTACAAGTACAGGTATCATGCTAGTTCATGTAAGGTACATATACCTTGCTTGTGATAGAGAGGTATGTTGGGTAGCTCAAATTTGTGAGTGAAGTAATGGAGGAATGATGGAATGAATTGAAAATGCACTAAGTCCAAACTCTTTGTATGCATGTCCCTAATTTGACACTTGTCAGGTTGAGAGCTACTTTGTCCCACCTGTCCCCATCCTTAGAACTTAGGATAGAATAATTATCCATACCTTATACTTTAAAGAATATTAGTATAAAATTCCTTTTTGGCTTAATCTCCCTAGATTAGCCCCTTATCCTCAACTTTTAGCCCCCTTTCCCTAACTAGCGGAGTTTAGTCCTCCATGCTCTTTTACATGGTTGGTCTACATGCAGTGATATCTTTTTCATTAATATTTTCATGTGAATACATTTACATTTACATCACAGATATATTGTTTTGTCTACATCCCGGCTCACCAGCCTAAGTACATTTGTATTTAAAATTACAATTGGAGTTAGACCTAGGGGTATTACAAGTGAGGCATGTCATATATTGGTACATCATCTGCTGGATTTATTCCCAAAGTAGAAGCAATATTATCCTACAAAATCTCTTCTCTATCTCGTTTGAACGTCTCATTTTCCTTGCGCGCATCAAAATGTTGTTCAGGTGTGGTATTCTTTTTGACCCACTGGTGTTGGTCCTAGTTCTGATTTGTTGCATCTTCTCATGTCTTGGTTCCACCTCTAGTAACTATATTGATCCTCTTCCCATTCTCTTCTCTAGTTTCCACAATAATCCATTGAACATTTTGATTATTTTGGTTCCTTTTTTTTTATATCCTTGTCAAAAGTGTCAGACAATCTTTTGTATCATAATTTTTTGTGTGACAGTACACACATGTTGTTGGTGGTTGTGGAAAATCCCTTGCATAATGTCCAAGTTTATAAAAAATGTTACAGGTTACTGGTCCTCTACCTCCTCCAAATCCTCTTCCTCCACTACCTCCTCCTCTAAATCCTCCTCTATTAACTTGATTGTCTACTCATGGTGTATTGTACTGTGGTACTTGATTATATTTCTATGCATTATTATACCAGGGTGGCGCTGTAAAATGTCGCATGTTATTATACTACTGTGGAGGTGGAATTTTACCTCACACAAATCGATATTTACATGCCATTGTGAAAGACGTTGGAATGGAGTATCAAACCATAGATGCATGTCCTAATGATAATATTATATATTATGGAAAACATGCATCGAAAAAAAATGTTCACAGTGTCATGTTAGTGGATATCAAATTGATCAAGTAACAAAAAGGGTGCCTCGAAATTTTCTTCATTGTATGCCCATAATTCCATGTTTGCAGCGATTTTTCAAGTGTGAAATCATAGCACAATTTATGGATTACCATGCACAAAACATAAGTGGATATAGTGTTCTTCAAATTCCTGTAGATGGTTATACATTTAGGGTAATTGAGAAAAAATGGGCAGAATTTAAAGATGAACCTCGTAATGTTAGGATTTCATTGGCATTTGACGATGTTGATCCATTTATAGATCTTAGGTCTATTTACTCAGTGTGGCCTATTTTTGTTATCAACAATAACACTCCTGCTTAGATGTCATTAAAAAGGGAGAACATAATGTTGACAATGATTGTTCCACGTATTTATTTACATTAATTTTTCAAATGTAACATTTTCATTTGTTTCATTTTTTGCATAATATCATTTATTTACTTATATATACATATCATGGTGTTACGAGGAAAATCACTCTATGTCATGGGGTAAACCAAAACAGATGGAATGACTGTAGAAATCAAATCTAATCCCAAGTATGATGTATAAATAAAAATGATAACAAGACAAGATAAAGAGCCTACCTCATGTTATCACCGGAATTTCGTCCGCAAGTGGTTACAGGAATCCAACATCGTCAAATCACTCATTAGTTCGCTCATGGACCAAATATGCATTTCCAAAAGGTCCAAAACTATACAACCAGTTATAAAATCAGCATGTGCTAAGACTACACAGGGAGTGCGCGCACATGCGCCATCCAGAAATGCAAGAAAAGAACACATGCGCACAATGCGCGACTGTGGATGCAAAAAACCGCACACCCCTCAGAACAGTGCATTTATGATATTGGTCGGCCTTCCACCCACTTCTGGTTCAAATTCCAAGTCAATTTGACACCCAAATATCAAATGAATCTAACCAGGGGGCTGGTTAAATACCTAAGGGTGCCCTAAAGGCCCCCTTGTTCACACTAAGAATTGGTTGCATAATGTCTCAAAGCTATGCTATAAAAGGAGGCCATGGGTGCACTATATTTTCAAGGAATTCGTTTGTATTGTTATGCTGCTAATATTCTCTTGGAGGATCCTCTTTCCTCATCAAGAGCATGCAAGCACCATTTCATTTGGCCATTCACATCACCTCTTGAGTGAATGTGTTTTGGATTCTCTTCACCATTTCATTCTAGTTTTTTACTTGTAAGAAGAGATCAATATTTGGGGGTCCAAGATCCCTCCCTTGGAGGAAGAGGAGGCCCATGCATCTCCCTTTCTTTTTGGTGTTTTCTTTCCACTAATACACTCCTTTCCATTGGTGGCATGAATTTTGTTTATTTTGTGTTCTAATGTCCTTATGCACTCTAGTTTAGTTTCTTTTAATATTCTTAGTTTATTTTTTTGCATATCCTTTATTCTTTATACTTCTAACTCTTTCCTTCACTGTTGTCTTGCCTAGCTAACCCAACTGGGCTTGTAAGCATCCCTCTTTTTCTCATTCAAGTGACAAAAGGGGTGCAACAGATTGGAGACTCCGCTAGGGAAAGGTATCAATTTCCTCCCCCATTTGGGTTATTTTATCTCTTCCTTTTGTTTATTTAACTTACAGGAACCATAATCGGCCCAAGCCGACTTGCAGAAATCCAAATTCAAAGCTAAGTTGAGAGAATTTCATCCAAAATTTTCCTCACGGCCATGTAACATAAGTGCATGGGTTTTTTTAACCCATGGGCGAGTCTTTAGCGCACGTGCGCTAAAACCACTGTTTTTCTCAGTGCGTTTTGTGCACTTGTGCCAAAGGGTCATTTTTTATTCATGCATTGGTGCTACATGCACCTGTATCTACTCTGTGACCCACACATCTGCTCAGAAATTCACACATTGTAAGAATTTTTGTGATTTTTTTAGGGCCCATAGCCTTCTTAAGCTTGATTCTATGCAAATTGTAATATGCACCACACTTAGATACCCTCTCCATATGAAGGGATTAGTCAAAACATAGGCACTTAGGGGGTTAAAATCATTATTTTTCCTCTTTTTTCTTTCATTTTCCGCATGGATGGCTTGCTTTGATTAAATTTTAAGATGGAATCATTCTATTTGACATATAAAACTTGCATTGGGACCAGAGATTCAATATCAATCATTGAGTATGCTCTTCTCTCACGCCCCAAAGCGATCTTGAGAATTAGAAAGAGATTGAGGGAAAATTTCATCTCCCTTAAAGACAAAATATTTAGGAGAGGACAACAACCCCCTCGGGACTCCTCTTAGTTTCTTTTTTCAAACACATATTAAATTTTTAAGGGCCCATACATGCCCACATGTTACAAAGATAGGATAGTTTTGAATCTAATTTCTTA
>JASDQU010213850.1:0-18443 GCA_032191745.1 Picea mariana | reverse complement strand
TTGAGAATTTGGTTTCGAAAATGACACCAGCATTTCCAAAATTGAATCTACTTTCAATTCGTATAATTTGTTTTCATTTTCTTTATTTTTATCTAATTTTATTTAATTTTTAAAAAAAATCACTACATAATATTTTCAGCAGACATTATGATTCGGTGAAATGAAATATCGGTATTTTAAAAAATATACAGTGAAAAAAATTGAAAAAAATATATTCATAATCCTTAAACTGTTCTTTTCAAAAGGGTATATTTAAATTTTAGTTTTAAGTAAAAATTAAGATAGATACAAGGTGTATAAAAACATGTTTTTAAACTTTGCAACATTTTCAGCTTGGTCAACGTCAAAAAATTCTAGAAATAATAATATTCATCCGTTAAATTCAAAATAATAGTCATAATAAAATAGATTCTCTATAGATTGTTGCAGTATATTTCGTTTCTTAAAAACATAAGTTTAATAATATATACATTGTTGTAGAAATAAGTAACTCGTTATCATTCATTTCATGTTTAAGAAACATACTGTTAAACAATTGTCAAATTGACATATCAAATAGTGATAAAAAAAAATTGAAAAATAGTCATTGGAAAGCTAACACAATTCTTCACAAGTTTTGTTTTTACTGTAAAGTGAAATTCTAAATAAAAAAAATACTTTTGTATATCGGAATTTGAATAACTTGTGAAAATACAATTTTTTTTCTCATAAAACAAGCAAAAGTGTAACCCATCTTCATGATTTCACCCTGTTGCCTAAAGAAACGATTACAACACTTAAGAAGAGTGCACTATGATTAGAAAATCATATGTCTTGTTGCACATATTGATCTACATAATCCATTTTTACAATCTCAATTAACTTTCTTGATAATAAACCAATGGGTCTATTTTTATAGCCTCAAGATCTAACTGATTTCCATAGAAACAGAGAGATCTTGTCCACATGTAACCATCGACTATTAGTTTTGACTATACAAAATCCTCTCTATTGAGTCGGATCAATAGGAATTGACTTAACCACCTATGAATCCAACGCGTAGTTGATTTCTATGCTATTCGATCCACCCACTGACTATCTTCGACTTCTGGTCAACTATCCGACCAATAGACATGCCAACTACTTGACTGACTAGTGTAGTGTGATGGTCGACATATCAATCGACTGAACCTAGGAGATGTGTGATGAACCATCAATGGTTGATTTTCCAATAGAGACAAAAATATAAGTTCCAAGGCATCATGGTAGGCTCCCCTAAGACCATTAGTTCCGAGCGCATGAAAAATATACTAAAAAAAGGTCATCTTGGCATTATTTTTCAACTCCATTCCATTGAAACAGCTCAGACACCATCTATGTATCCCACCCTCCAATATATCCTCTCCCAACACAAGGTTATTTTTAAAAGTCCCCATCGACTTCCCCCTTCCTACGACATCAATGATTATTCCATCCCTCTAGTACTGAATAGTGTTCCTCACAATGTTCGACCTTATCCTCATCACTTTTCCCAGAAAAATGAAATTGAGAAAATTGTTCAATAGTTTCTAGAAGCAAGTGTTATCTATCCTAGTAACATCCCCTATTCTTGTCTTGTACTCATGGTACTCAAGAAAGAAGGAACTTAGCACATGTGTCCTTATTTTCACACCATGAACAATCTCACAATCAAAGATACATTTCCCATTCCTTTAATTTATGACTTTTTGAATGAATTAAGTGGTGCTCAATACTTTGCAAAACTTTATCTCCATTATGGATACCACAAGATATGTATGAAAGAGGAAGACATTACCAATACTACATTTAGAACTCATGAGGGTCACTATGAATTATTAGTAATTCTCTTTGTCCTTTGTAATGCCTCCTCCACTTTTAAAAGTCTCATGAATCATGTCTTCCATCCTTTCCTCCATCATTTTTTATTAGTTTTATTTGATGATATTATGATCTATAGTAAAACTTGGAAATACCATCTCTCCCATGTGGATAAATTTATACAACTACTATATAAGCACAAACGTTTTCTCAAACAGTATAAATGTTCTTTTGCAGCCTTTGAGGTTGAGTACTGTAAATGTGGAAGAACCTGCACAAATAAGATCTAGATAGAAAAAATACATACATAGTTTGCAAAGAAATGATAAAAGAGAGAAACATGAGAGAAAGAATGGAAGAATTATATTAACCAAATGAATGAGTGATAATTTACACATGATATACTTTGTATAACTCAAATAATGTGCATTGGAGGAGAAGCCAATGCATCATAGTGGTGTTCTAGAGTGATATGGACACACACCGACAGTTACAGGAGTAAACTGCCACCTAGTCTAGTCTCTCAGGCAGTTACAGGAGTTAAATGCCACCTAGTCTGAGTTAACTAGTCTCTGAGTCTTTAGTTAACTAACTGAAACAAAGTGAAGGGAGGAGGAGATCAGGTAATCATGAGTAATGTGATAGTCTAGTGATGATCCCAAGGACAATGTGCATTACTTGATGATGATCCCAGTGTTGCATGGTTATGATCCCAATGTGGCATATAGACTCCACTCAACTGATCAAATGAAAGTGTGACATGAAGAGAATATTATCCTAGAGGAATATTCTCCCTAGACTATAGGATACTAAATAATGACTAGTAAACATGGGGAAAAAATTGGGAAAAAGAATTCCTAGGTGTGTGTGAAGTATCTCCAACACCCCCCCTGAACATCACTATGGTGAAAATAAAGAATGGGTCCCGAAAACGAGGCCATCTTAGGTACCCAAATACAAAATATACACTGAAATAAGAAAGGAAAGAGGGAAAAACTCATGGGAACCCCCTCCCCCCCCCTCAAAGTAAAATGTATGTAAAACAAAGAACTGACAGTTGTTAGACAACTATGTCCTTCACTCCAAGATGACTGCATAGAGAATGGAACTTTTTCTCAGTGAAGGTCTTGGTGAAGATGAATGTAGTCTGTTCTGCTAAAGGAAAAAAATGTAGGTCGATGATCCCCTCGTGTACTAATTCCTAGATGTAATTCATGTGGATATTGATGTGTTTCCTCTACTTCCTTTGAACTGGATCTCTGCAAAACTCCATAGTTCTCTGGTTGTCACACCAGATGATGATCGACCGATGAAACTGAATTCCCAACTCAATGAGAAAATGTTGTAGCCACATAGCCTTAATGGTTATGTTAACTACCCCTCTGTACTCTTCCTCGGCTGAATATAGAGCAATAGAAACCTGCTTCTTGTTCGACCAATAGATATGCATGGAACCAAGACTAATTGAGTAACCATATGTGAAATTATGATTAATGTTATCGCTAGCCCGGTCAGAATCAGTTAACCCGATGCGGTCAAATGTAGAGCCTCTTTCATAGTGGATCCCAAAGGTGATGGTTCTCTGTACGTATTAAAGGATACTCTTTTCATCCTTCCAATGTATCTCATGCGACTCTTGCATGAACCTGGAGACTGCTCCAACTGCATAGGAGAGGTCTAGTCTGGAGTGTGTGAGATACAACAAACTCCCCACTAGTTGTTTGTATAGTGTTTCGTCCACCGGTGGATTGTCCTCGCCATCCTCAAGTTTGAATCATGATAGGAAAGGAATCGGGGTAGACTTGCAATGTATCATGTGAAATATCTCAAGGAGATATCGTGCTTAATTGGCCTGAGACATTTTGATGCTTGATGCATCCTGACTGATATCGAGTTCAAGGAATAAATGTAGCAGACCCATTTTAGTCATAAATAACTTGTCATGTAGAATCATCTTGATTGCATCAATCCCTGAAGTTGATCAACCGGTGATAAACAAATCATCAACATATAGAACTAGGAATAGAAGTGAATCATCCATCCTGAGCATGTAAACATTCAGGTATGACTTACAATGTACAAATTTTTATGACAACAAGTAGGAGTCCATCTTGGCATACCATGCCCTCTTGGCCTGCTTGAGTCCATAAAAATACTTCTTCAGTCGACAGACCAAAGTTGAATCATGCATGAAGCCTTGGGGCTCCTCCATGTAGATCTCCTCAAAGAGATCTCCATGAAGAAATGAATTTTTCACTTCCATATGATGGAATTCCTATCCCTTGGCTACCACAATGGAAAGTGTCAAATGTATGGAATACATCTTCTCTACTGGGTGAAGGTTTCATCATAGTCAATGTAATGCACCTGCTGAAATCCTTTGGAAAATAGCATGGCTTTGTATCTATTAACCTATACATCCCTTGCACTCTTGGTCCTGTAGACCCATATGCACCTGACAAGTTTCCGTCCTGAAGGTAGGGGAACCAGATCCCAAGTTTATTTCTCAAGGAGGGAGTTGTAATCCTTCTGCATGAAGGATTCCTGAAAGGGATTCTCAGTAGCCTCGCCATAAGACTTTGGATCTGAGGACTAAACCAAGAAAATATTCTTGGGTGGCATCGCTTCAGTGGTAGTGAGTGCAAGAGGAGGCTCCTCGAAATCATATCGAGTCCTCTTGGTATCAATTGGATCCCCAAAAATATCTCTTGCATCCTGAAGAGTAGTCTTTGCTCACTTGGGCCTCGGCTCTGGATCTAGCTCTGCAACTGCATATGTGTGCACTGACTCTGCATCTGACTGTACTGACTCAGTATATTAATCATATGAATCCTCTGAATCAAAACTCTCATCTGAAGAAGATTCAACATGTGCATGCTAATCATCTCTGATAGGTGGAATAACAAAAGTGTTTGAATGTGACTGTTGAGATGCATGCGAGACACTTTCCTTGAATTGGAAGCTACACTCAATGATGAGCCGATCCAAGGAAATATCAGTGATTATGTATCCCTTCACACCGTCAGGGTATCCAACAAAGATACACTTTTTTCTCTATGGATCAAGTGCCTTCCTCTTCTCAGAGGGAATCATCGCCCTTGCACGAGAACTGAATATGCAGAAGTGGGTCATTTTTGGTTTGAGGCCACTCCAAACCTCATAGGGGCTCTTATCCTTGACAGATCTATGGGGAGATCAGTTTTGGATGTAGGTTGCACAATTAAGTGCTTTATCCCATAATATTTTTTGAAGTGACTTTGCATGTAGCATGCAATATGCCATCTCTTTCAGAGATCTATTTTTCCACTTAGAAACTCTATTTTGTTGCGGAGTATAGGAACCGTGTGCTGAAACTAAAACTCGACCTCATGAAAAATATTTTGTATCTCATGGTTGACATACTCTCCCCCGTTATTTATTTGGAGGACTTTGATCTTCTCTCCTAATTGTGTCTCAGCAAAGGCTTTGAAATCTTTGAGGTGTTGAAAGACCTCTGATTTTTTCCTGAGAAAGAAAATCTATGTGAAGCGTGAGAGATCATCAACAAAAATGAGCACGTACCTTGCTTTAGTGATTGATGGATGCATAAAAGGGCCCATTAGATCAATATGGATAAAATCTAAAGGAAATTAAGCCTTCTCAGTCTTTCCTTTGTCGAATTTCTCTTGGGGGTGTTTTCCAAGAACACATCGCTCACAAATTCCTTTGGAGAAGTGGATGTCACATAGACCATCAACCATTCCCTGCTTGCTAAGTTGTTTCATATATCTTAAATTTAAATTCTCAAACCTTTTGTACCATATCCTACTACTTTCATCAGCATGGGTAAGCAGTAATGAATAATCTCGTTCAATAAATTTAGAAAATGTGTAGAATCTAGATTGATGATTTACCTTACCAATAACATCCTTGGAATTGGTTTGCATGGCATAGATATTCACAACATCATGTGTGAATACAACTCTCTTTATGGTTCCAGAGTTTTTCATCTGATACATGAAGAGAATATTGAGAGAGAATTTGGGAATGTGTAGCACATTCTCGAAGATTTCATTTGTGAGTTCAATTCTTCCTTTGTCGGTGACCTTGGCTGGAGAGTTATCCCTCATTAAAATTGGAGGACCTTTTCATGCATTCAATGAAGAGTAGACTTATTTTATGGTTTCCATGTGGTGTGATGATATTTAATCTACAATCCAAGCATCGAGATAAGAGTTGATGGAAATCAAATCATGGCTAGAATTGCCTTTCACAGGATTCTGATCTTCTGGCTTCTTCTTCTTGGTACCATCAAGGATGCGATCTCTAAGGTTGTTTTTTTCAAGTATTTGGGACAATTGATTTATCTATTTCTGCATACATGTGGATTCTGGATGGAATCATTTATGGCAGTAAGTGCATTCTCCCCTTTTCTTCCCTTTCCACCTTTGGATCTGGAGGCATCGATGACAGGTTTTGAGTACCCTTCCTTATTTGGATTTGCATGTGCTTTAATTTTGTATTTGTCTTTAGATTTTTTATTTTGATGACTGCTACCATATTCCATAGTAAGTGCATACACCTTTGGGCCTTTTATTTTTCCCATATTTATGAGATTGTTCTTCTCTTGTGTCAAAGACTCGATAAAGGCCTCAAGAGAGGGAAACATCCAGGTGGCTCCAAATGAGATCCTAACTGAATGAAATGTGGATACAAACACTGAGTATTCCAGACCAATTTTGGAGAGAATGGTACAAACCATTTGTTTCTCCTCCTTAGATTTATCAACCCCGCAAACCTTGAGTTGTGACAATAAATCCTTATATTTTGTAAATAAATCTTGGATATTGTCGAAGGTTTTTGGATCCAAAGTGATAAATTCCACCTTGAGCATGTGTCTCCTCATCTCATCCTATTTTCCAAAAATACCTTCCATGGTGGTCCAGGCTTCATTGGGGGTTTTACAGGAGGATATGTGAAAGAGGAGTTCAGGAGAAATGAGACTTCAAATAGTTCCAAATGCTTCATCCATTCGATTCAGATACTTCTAATTTTCTATGGCTGATGTGGATTCGGTCTCTGTTTTCATGGTTAACCTATATAATCATCTTCTTTGAACATGCATTATCATATTTTCTTTCCATGCAAATAAAATGTACGATGTACGAATGAATTCTTTTGGAAATTCCATTTTTCCACTATCTTCAATCTTCGGTACCTGCAAAAAGAATCTAGTCTGTATTTTTCCTAGCAATCTGTCATCTCTGATACCATGTAAACGTGTATGAACCTGCACAAATAAGAACTAGCCAGCAAAAAAACATACACAGCTTGCAGAGAAATGATAAAAGAAAGAAACAGGAGCGAAAGAATGGAAGAATTATATTAACCAAATGAGTGAATGATAATTTACACATGATATACTTTGTATAAATCAACTAATGCACACTAGAGGAGAAGAAAATGCACCATAGTGGTGGTATAGAGTGATTTGGACATACACCAACATTTACGGGAGTAAACTTCCATCTAGTATACTCTCTTAGGAAGTTATGAGAGTTAACTTCCACCTAGTCTAAGTTAACTAGTCTCTAAATCTTCAGTTAACTAACTGAAACACAGTGAAGTGAGGAGGAGATCAAGGAATCATGAGTAATGCACTAGTCTGATGATGATCCCAAGGACAATGCACATTATTCGGTGATTTTCCTAATGTGACATCTAGACTCCACTCTACTCATCAAATTGGTGTGTGAACTAAAGAGAATATTCTCCTAGAGGAATATTCTCCCTAGACTATAGGAGACTGGATAATGACTAGTAAACATAGGGAAAACCTTAGGAACAAGAATTCCTAAGTGTGCGTGAAGTATGTCCAACAAGTACATGGGTCATATTATTGGAAAGCATTGTGTATGGGAGGATCCTAATAAAATTTAATCTATGAAGGATTTTCCTCGACATAAAAATATTAAAAGATTTCATGGTTTCCTGGGTTTAATGTGCTATTATCGCAACTTTGATCATAATTATGGAAAAAATGAAGCCCCTCTTAATTCTCTCCTTAAAATGAATTCTTTCAGTTGGACTCTTGTATTTTATCAATCCTTCCACACCTTGAAAGAGGCTATGTGCTCGAATCCTATCCTAGAACTACCATACATCATCAAGAATTTTGTCCTGGAATGTGATTCTTCAAGAAAAGGACTTGGGGTGTCCTCACGCAAGACGGTTGACCTTTAGCTTTCACTACAAAACTATGTTCGTAGCAACATTTGGTCTAGTCAAACTATGAAAAGAAAATGTTGGATATTATGCATGCAATGGATGTTTGGTGTCCTTATCTATTGGGGAAATGCTTCCAAATTAAAATTGATCATCTCAGCCTCAATAATTTTTTGGAAAAATAATTTCATCCTCGGAGAAACAAAACTTAGTGGCCAAGTTGTTTGGATATGATTATGAGATAGTTTAAAACAATGGAAAATAAAATGTTGTTGTTGATCCTCTTTCAAGGAAATATTAATAATAATGTTCCCTATATTCCCTCTCTTAATTGTTGTTGATTAGCTTCAATCTGGTCTCTAGGAATGGCCGCAAGATCCCAAACTTTATAGTATGATCCAAACATAACAATACGATTCTAAAGATTCTCCGGGATACTCTTGGCACAATGAATACACTTTCTATAAAGGATGGATATATTTAAGAAAACATTTTAAACCTTAAATCCATTATGCTATCTGATCTTTTGTTAAGAACCAAATATCAAAATAGCATAAAAAACCTCAAAATAAGTACTCAATGCCTTGACAAAGAGAGAATTTCAGATAATAATCCTCTTCAAGGGGGAAACATCATTATACACCACATAAATTTACAAATACCAAATGATTCCAAATGAAAATGTCTCCTTGGTATATATAAGAGACCATGAGGTACAATTACAACTAATGGACCCAAGTCAACATAAATAAAATAAAAATACTATTGTAATGTGCCCCAGTTAAGGGGTAATATGCCACTATTTAGGGATTAACATGCCCCTCCCCTTCAGACAACTGTTGTCCCCAACGTTTGAGTAATTCTAGATGCTTTTATATAAAAGAGTCATCTTCCCAAGTGGAATATTTAGCAGTTATCTTCCTCCACTTAATGAGATACTCTGAAATGGATCTATTCCTGAGCTAGTGTTTTCTTATGTTAGTAATATCTTAAGGATCCAATATGATTTTTGCTTCCTTGTCAAGTTCTATAAACATAGTTTGAATTGGTATCTTGTCACCTATAACATTATTTAAGCATGAAACATGGAAAATTGGGTGTACTCGCGAAGAGCAGGCATCTCCAATTTGTATGCCATAGTACCAATATTTTGCAACACCTTATAAGGGCCATATTACTTTGGTGATAATTTATTATCCTTCTTAGCTTGCTTGAGGGACATATTTTTGTATGGTTGTAGTCTTAAAAATACCCAATACCCTACTTCAAAAATTCTTTACTATGTTGATCTGCTTGTTGTTTCATGTGATTTATTGCCATGGTTAGGTTGTCCTTTAATAGTTAGAGAACTTGTTCTTGATTCTCGATGTGATTTTCCATTGCTTGAACCATATATTTTTATTTTAGAGAAGAAGTGATGGAAGGTTCGTGATATCCATAGAGTGTCATAAATGGTGTCATTTTTGTCGCAGTATGAAAGGAAGTGTTATACCACCATTCTGCCAAGGGTAACCACTTGAACCATTGTGTTTATTTATCATAGACAAAGCAATGAAGGTATCCTTCCATACATTTGTTCAGTATCTCAGTTTTTCCATTACACTGAGGATGGTAAGATGAGCTATGAGCCAATTGAGTACCCAAACAAGAAAATAATTTTGTCCAAAAATGTCCAGTGAAGATGGGATCTTTGTCACTTACAATAATCTATGGGCTTCCATGTATATTTTGAACTATCTCCATGAATAAGGTGGCAATTGTACTAGCCTTGGAAGAATCATAGAGTGCACAAAAGTGTGCTTACTTGGTCAGTTTATCAACAATCACAATGTTGAAACTCTTTCCTTCATACATTGGTAACCTTGTGATGAAATCCATGGAAACCTCCTCCTAGTGATGACCTGGGATAGCTAATGGTTGTAAAATACCTGGGGTCTTAATTGTTTCCACCTTATTTTGTTGGAAAAGCAAACATTCTGCCACAAACCTTTGAACATCAGTTTTAAGGCCATCCCAAAAAACTTCCTTCTTGACCCTATGGTAGGTTTTCAAAAATGTTGAGTGCCCTCCTACCAGGGAGGTGTGCAATTCCAAGAGTACCTTTTATTTGAGTTGAGAGTTCTTACATAGATATAAGTAATCTTTGTACCATAGTGAATCAATTTAACATGTAAATGTATCTGATGCACTGGAATCCCGTTGCAACCTTTGAATGAGAGTCCACACGTTTTCATCATTCTTCCATCCATCCCTCTCTTTTATTATCCAATCGGGATGGATGATTGATATAGCACAGAGAAATGCCTCAACATATTCATCCTTTCTTGAGAGTATATATGCCACAACATTTTTCTTCCATTTTTTGTAGATGATTTCAAAATCATAACCCAACATCTTGGTCACCCATTTTTGTTGTTCTTCTGAATATAGACTTTGTTCCAAGAAGTATTTAAGACTATCATGATATGTTTTGACATTGAAGGGCCTACCTATTAGGTACGGGTGACATTTCTTCAATGCAACATATCTTGGTCACCCATTTTTGTTGTTCTTCTGAATATAGACTTTGTTCCAAGAAGTATTTAAGACTATCATGATATGTTTTGACATTGAAGGGCCTACCTATTAGGTACGGGCGACATTGCTTCAATGCATGTAGTATTTCCATCATTTCCTTCTCATAATGTGTTTTTGTAAGCCCTTTCCCTTGAGTGGTCTAATTTAAAAAGAAAGGGGCCTCCCTTCTTGCATTAGAACAACACTAATTTCATTTCTCAAGGCCTCACATTCCACAATAAAGGTTTTTGTGAAGTTTGGTGTGATCAACACAACAGCTTTACACATCGTTGCTTTAAGTTGTTGGAAATCTTGAGTTTCCTTTGGAGTCCATGAAAATGCATCCTTATTAGTTAATGTCGTTAAAGGTGATTATATTCTTCCATAGTTATGAACAAACTTGTGGTAGTAACCTGTCAAACCCAAAAATCCTCTAATATTCTTCAATGTTTTGGGAATCGGCCAGTCCATCATGGCCTTAATGTTGTTAGGGTACACCTTGACACCTTCATGAGATACAATATGACCCAAATAATCTACCTCCTTCACCCCAAAGAAACATTTGGATGGTTTGGCATATAGTTGTTTCCCCTTTAGTAGTTGTAGCACCTTATCAACATGTCGAACATGATCCTCCCAAGACTTGCTATAGATTAGTATATCATCAAGAAACACTAACACAAATTTTCAAAGGAAGGACTTGAAAATGGAATTCATAAACCCTTGGAACGTGGAAGGTGCATTCGTTATACCAAAAGGCATGACCAAAAATTCATAATGGCCTTTATGAGTTTGGAATGTTGTTTTTGGGATATCTTCTTCCTTCATTCTTATTTGATGATACCTTGAACAAAGATCCAATTTTGTGAAGTAGATTGTTCCATGTAGTTAATCTAACAATTAATCAATGAAAGGAATGGGAAAGTTATCTTTAATAGTGATCCTGTTGATCTCTCTATAATATGAACACATATGCCATGAGCCCTATTTATTGAGTACCATTACCACTGGTGTAGAGTAAGAACTTTGGTTAGGTCTAATAATGTCAGCCTCTATCATTTCTTCAACCATTTTCTCAATTCCACTCTTCTGGGCATAAGGTTATCTGTAAGCCCTGATGTTAGGAGGAAAACTCTGAGGAATTAGGTTAATATCATGATCATGATTTCGAGTGGGTGGAAGACCTCTGGGAATATCTTCAAATACTTTGGAATGCTTATCAATTATCCCTTAGAGATCTAGGGGAATAGATGGATTATATGTGTGAACATCTAGTGATAATAGTTGTACAATTACACCCTGATGCCCCTTTTTTAATAATTTTGTAATTCCATTAGAGATTATCACCTTACTAGGTTTCCTTATGATACCCCTTAACTCAATTGCCTTTCCTTCCAATAAAAATTTCATGAAAATTTCTTGGAAATTAAAATCCATTGTTCCCAATGATTGTAACCTTTGGACTCCTAGTACAACATCAGCACCACCCATGGGTATATAAATCATTGGAATATTCATTACATATTCCCCCATAGTAAGACTGATCTTATGGCATTTTCCTAAGGAATTGATAGTTCCTCCTTTTGAAATCATTACTTGAAACTATGACACTATACATATAAAGAAATTGAGAGATTTGCCTAATTTATAGTGAATGAAATTATGAGTACTACCAGAATCAATTAGGACTATTACCTTTTTATTTTTTATATATTCTTCGATCTTGAGGGTTTGAGGAGTTTTAATTCTATCCAATTCATTACATGATATTGTGGGAGTCAACTCTTCAAAAGAAATATCTTCTACGTTTTCATCTTGAGATGGTTCTTGTTCTTGTTCTTATTCTTGTTCATCTTCCTCTTCACAAACTATGTAGAATCATTTCTTCTCACCACACTTATGTCCCTTACTGTACTTGTGGTCACAATTAAAGAATAAACCTTTTTTTTTTCTTTCCTCCACTTGTTGAGTTGTCAAACTTGTAGGTTGAGGTGTTTTATAAGAAGGAACATTCTTCTCTCGATAGATGTTAGTAGTGGTCCTTCTAGTAGCCATAGCCATATTTTTACTTTCAACGTTTCTCGCCACCTTGAACGCATTCTCCAATGATTTGACTTCCCAACGGTGAACCTCATGTTGAATGATATCCTTTAAAGTTCCTATGAATACATCAATCATGTTCTCATCTGAAATATCTATTACCTTTATATTCAATCTTTGGAAGCTCTCAATGTGCTCCACAACTGAGCCCTTTTTCTTGAGATTTATCAATTGGCTAAAGAACATGTTTCTCCTTGTATCCTCATAGTGTGCTATCACTTATTCCATGAAAATTGTTCACGTGACAAGTGATTTACGAGAACAGGGCCATCGTTACCACAAAAAATTATTGGGTTCTAAATATGAAGAATCAATTCGTACCTTTTGTGTGTGTGGCACATCATCTAGATCAAAGAACTTCTCCATCTGAGGTAGCCATGTGATTTGATCCCTTTTATCAAACTTCCTCATATTGATCATAGGAAAGTGGTTGGTCTTCAACCTAAAGTTGGAGTTTCTCCAGTCTTGATTCATCTTCCTTGTTTCCTCATCATCAATTTCATGGGATAGATTTTCACTTCACATGACCTCTCTATTAGGAAATTTTTCAATCCTTCCATGATCTCCCTTTTTAAACCATCCATATTAGTATCCATTATTGCCTCCAAATTAGCTTCAATTGAATCCATCATCCCTTCTAGTTCATCTTCTATTACTGTCTTCTTTTGTAAATCATTTGTGTCCCTGTGCATTTCTTCACCTACATCAAGAGTCCAAGTAGGATTATCTGAAGGCTTATTTGGTGTAGAAGTTCCCTTTTTTGGTGACATGTTGGCCAAGTATCAGTTTTAAACCTTGATTTTGAGGTGGTTTTGCTAGACGATCTTTCTTCTTCTATAACTCCAAAATTTCGACCCTTTTGGGTCTAAAATTTTTGTTTTGTAGTTATCTGATATGTCTTCTCCACAATGCCATAGTTCTGATCAAAATTAGATGTGCCAAATGGAAGTTATGGTAACTTCACCACACCTTGCTTATTTTTTTCCCTTCTAGGAGAGTGTACTTGTAAAGCATACCAAGAGCACAATATATGATATTTGATTCTTAAAATTGCACCCGAAATACTACAAACTATCCATTTTCCAACGAAACTGGTCTCACTTAATTTGGATACTTGCTCAAGAAGATATCATTGTTTTTCCTGAAACACCTATTTGAGACTAGTTAATATGACTTGTCATCTACAATATCTTACACAAGGCGTATCTACAAAACTAGGATGAACCAGATGCTGAAATTTTTGTCAAAACTACCTCGAGAATTTCTTTGAATATCCTCCAAGTTTCATGGTCTGAAACTTCACAGAGACAATTTTATAGTGAAAAATACGCGATGACTAAATTAAGGATGAATTCAAAACCCTATATTACATAGGATATATCTATGAAAGTATAAGTCCTCTAGATCATAAATTTGAACCCCAAGTACCTTGATCCGTCTGCTAAATATCCTTTCAATATTTATGTTTGAATCATCATAGAAAAAACGTTATAGAGAAAATACCTAGGTTTCTCATAAGAAGCAACGAAACCCTAAGGCCTTGAGCTCTGATACCAAATGTTAAGAACCAAATATCAAAATAGCATAAAAAACCTCAGAATAAGTACTCAACGCCTTAAAAAAGAGATAATTTAAGATAATAACCCTCTTCAATGGGGAAACATTCTTATACACCACATAAATTTATAAATACCAGATGATTCCAAATGAAAAGGTCTCCTTGGTGTATATAGGAGACTAGGAGGTACAATTACAATTAATGGACCCAAGCCGACATAAATAAAATAAAAATACTAATGTAATATTCCCCAATTAAGGGGTAATGTGCCACTATTTTCACATTTGTTTTATTTTATTGCTCTGCAATCCTGTTTTTCTAACACACTAACCTACTAACCATTGTTTTCTGTTGTTTTGTTGGCTTACCTAAGAAATCAAAGGTCTTCCCTTTTTCTCACCCTTGTGATAAAAAACCCCAAACATATTGGTGACCATACCAGGGACGATGATTCATATTCCTCCTCAAGTAGGTTATTATGGTTTTTTTCCTCACCTTTTGGTGTTTGCAGTGTCCAAAACCAACCTATGTTTCCATTAAGAAACCACAATTCAGTCATGTGTGGGTTGAAGTCATTTCAAATTTTCATCCCACCATTTCTCTGAGTGTGCACGGGTTTGGGTATAATAGTCACATGAACCATGTAGTTCTATGCATTGTCTACGTTCGCCAACTGCACATAGTGTGTGTTGTTGTAATGTCCCCCACCTCTTAGAGAGGTGATGAAGAGACTCAGTGGCCTGGGCACCCCCACTAGGTCATAGTCTCACACTGAAGGGGGGAAGGTCAAGAAGTTAAAAGTTATATTTTTAAGTTGACTTAAGAAAGGAAAAGGATAAAGGAGTAAAAGATAACTCAACAGAAGAATAGAATATTAACCCTGGGAGTTAACCTAACTCAACAGAGAATTAGAAGGAAAAGTATAAGTAAGAGGTTGGGGTGCACCTATTACTCATTCTGGGTTTGGATTAGCATTTTCTATTGCTCTTGAGCATTCAGTTTGGGGGTTTTGCTGTACAAACCCTTGTGAGCAACTCAGTGGTGAAATATCCACTCACCTTGTTCCGTAGCTTGGTATCGGGGATGAAAGACTCCTATTCTAGTCTCAGCCCATCTCCATCTAGCGCTTCAGAAGGTAGCAAGTCATATTGTTCTTGTGTTTCCAGCAAGGGCACACCATCATTTGGAGGGAGGTTCGATCCAGCTTATCCTGAGGGCCTGGGGCCATTCTGACAGTTGGGTTTTGTTTGCAGGGGAATGACCATCACTTTGAGGGATTTTCTCGAGGGTTATCATCATTCTACATTTTTCTGCAGATTGGGATGTCTTGGAGCCATAGGGGACATCCTGTAAATCAGTAAAACTCAGATCTAGGGAGATATGCTTGAGATCTGACTCTGAAACTTCTCCCATGGGATTCTCATAGCCCGATCTATATTCTTGGAGAGTTTCAGAGCGTTTGGAGGCCTCCTTCATCAGGGTTGAACCAGCTAGGGTTTCAGTCATCCAGTGGGGCACCCCATTCGGTGGGAAATTCAGATCTACGGGGTTTGAGAGTGGATTTGGGAATTTGGACATCTGGGTTGTCCTTACAGTTGCCCGATCTTTCATTTGGCATATTTCTCAGGATGATTGGACACTTTTGGTAGCAGGGCTGAATTATTGTGGGCTTCAGCAGTCTAGCAGGACGTGGCACTTTCCAGCTTGGAGGTTGAGAATTAGTACGGCTAAGATCTGCTTGATTCAATCCTCATTGTATATCCAGCCTTTGGAGGCTTATTTTGTATTGTTGAGAGCATTTTGTAGCAACTCATATCTATTGCTTGTACGACCATCTGAGGTTTATGCCAGATCGACCATCTATTGTATTGATCTTACATTGCTTGTAATAAAAAGGTCAGATCTTTGCTTGTGCTTCTACATATTGAATATATTTTGATCTCCATGTGTTGATGAATCTTGTATGCAGTTAATAACTCAATAAATTAGTAGTAGTTAGTGATTCCAAGAAAGAATTTGGCTTGGGATCATTACATTGGTATTAGAGCCTCGATCCTCCAAACCTGTGGAGAGATTGGTGCATGCAGAAGTACAGGGGAATTGTTATGGGTCGGAGGAAGATAAACAACAGTGAAACGGAGGCAAAAATAGAAGGGTCAGGAGACGACCATGAGCCTCAGGGATTGGATCTCTTAGTAACTGAATTTGGTAAGTTCCAACAAAACATGAACCGCACAGAAAGCACATTAGTCTGACAATTGGATGAGTATTAGGAAACCAACAGAAGGGGACAGGCTGAAATCTCTGAAACCTTGAAGAAAGTTGATGAGAATCTATAGAAAATGAACGAGAACCAAACTAGGATAACTCACCTTCTGATGCAAGTAACCCATCGAGGCAAAGATCCTAATATGTATGGGAATAAGGAGGCTGGAGGGTCCGGTGGAACCCATGAGGAAGTCAGATATAACCCGGAGAAAGCACCAGGATCCGAAGGAAGTCTTGTAGGTGGCATGTTCCATGGGAAGATGGGTAGCAGGACCAATCATAGGCCATACGTTCCAGTGTTCACAGATGAACTACTAGAACAACACTCAGGTAGCAAAGCTAACCCCAGACCATACATGCCCACATTTACAAATGAGCAAGAGCAACATGAACAGGTTGAAGATTTTGTGGCACAATTAGCCAGGAGTACCAGGGAATACTACAGCTTGGATATGAAAGTTCAAAGACAGATGCCCTAGACCAGTATTGTCAACTCGGGTTCAGAAACTAGCCTAGGACGAACCACAGGGGCAGCTTTCAGTTTGAGCGAAGGGCAGGGAAGATAGAGATTCCATACTTTGATGGTACGACTAAGATGATAGCACAAGCATGGGTGTAGAAGCTGGATACTTACCTGCAGTTGAATCCCATGAGAGAGATGGAGGCCATCAAGTTTTCCACTATGTACTTGGATGGCAAGGCCCACAACTAGTGGTACCATGGGCTCACCACACACGGCCACAACCAGATAGTATCTTATACAGAAATCCCTCAGAGGCTCATTGATAGATTTGATCTAGGAGATCCTGAGTTACATTTCCGGGAGCTCACCCAACTCAAGCAAAAAGGTACGGCTGAGGCATACATTAATGAGTTCCAGAGGTTGGCAGTGATGGTGCAAGATATGTCCGCAACCAGGCTCATGATGCTCTTTACAGAAGGATTGATGGAACCCTTGAAGGGTTGGGTTAAGGCCTTCAAGCCTACCAGCCTACAGGAAGCCATTTGGAAGATGAGGGATCTGGGTCTAGCTGCTAAACCAAAATTCATACCTAGACCACCTCTTAACAGTGGTAGAATAGATCAAAGGCCTCCAACAAACCAAGGAGGATGTGAACCTAAGGGTTATGACAAGGGCCGTGGCAGAATAGATGACAACACCAGGAGGGAACTAAGAAGGAAGCAACTCTACTTCACATGCAAGGAGCCATGGAATCCCTCACACGAGTGCATGAGACAAGGATAGGTACATTACATTGAGGTCACTTCAGATGATGAAGAAGAGGATGAGTATGGTCAGATACAAAACATGGAGGCCGAAACGTTAAAGGCAGTAGAAGAGGAGGTTCTAGAACTAGACTGTGCGGTTGGAGAGAAGGCTATTTTGGCATCTATCAGCAAGGTACCCAAGTTCAACACCTTCAGGATGAGAGGGGTCTTACAAGGACAGAGAGTGTCAGTTCTGATTGATGGAGGATCTTCCCACAATTTCATTGATGCAGCATTACTGAAGAGGAGGCACATACCTACAGTAGAGTTTGAAGGATTCAAAGTGGAGGTAGCAGGTGGTAATACTATGCCCTGTAACAGATACATACCAGGTATGAAACTCACCTTTGGAAGGCATGAGTTAGTTCAGGATGTGTATGTGATGGATCTTCTCGATACAAACATCATCCTAGGGGTGCAGTGGCTCAGTACTTTAGGACCCATCACCACAAATTACAAGACCATGGAAATGTCCTTTGTGGAGGAAGGAGGATGAAAGGTTGTGCTCAGAGGCATGACAGGTAACTCTGCCAGAGTGGTCATGGCCAAGAGGATGGAAGCCATATTCAGAAGGGAAGAAATTGTATACGCAGCAGAATGTAAGGTCTCAGCACGGGTGGATGAGAAGGGAAAGGTGCATTACACACTAGAGATCAAAAGAACCTTGACA
>JASDQU010213849.1:18543-32281 GCA_032191745.1 Picea mariana | reverse complement strand
GTTAGAGAGTGGAAATTTGTCGAAGGTGAAAACAAACTAGAATATTCTTGGTTTGTTAAAGACAAGCAAGGCAACAATGGAGAACATCTATATTTGTATTGTGTCGATTTTGAACATGTGCAAGGAAATTATTAGGCACTCGGCTTGTTACGAGATATATGTCTAGTGTCAGACACATATATTGTTTATGCACTCGTCAAATAAAGCAGGATTTATATCAAGATTAGATATTGTTTGAAATGAACAATTATAATGAGGAAGAATGTTTTACAGAATTATGTGCATCCATCATTGATGACATTAAGAAAGGCAATGTAAGTTTCTTTATTTTTATTTTTGTATCATTTATTATTTTTAGTATCATGTTATTTTTTTAATTTTATTTAACATGGAAATGTTGAACTCAATCTCGAATGGGCTCTACCACCGATGCCTTTGCCTTCTCTTTTACTTATGATGGATTAACCTGGTATTACTTTAGAATTTTATACGTGCATGAACCAATAAAGACACAAATTAAGTATTTTACCTAGAGGGAGGGTTAGATCCATAGTTGAACAGTCTTCCAGGGAGATTCTCCTTTCATGGGGGGAACCCAAAGGGATCGATGGGGAAGGGGGCCTATTTAGTTAGGTTCCATTTGGTTGGGTATTGGGGGTTCGGTTAGGTAGGAAATAGCACGATCAAGAAATGCTTCCTACCAATTTTATTTTTATAGGATTTTGTTGAATGACTTTCACATATGTTAGTGGGGATTTACTGTACAGAGAATAATATCATGGATGTCATCAATGATTTTCATAATGAAAAGACACAAGAAGGAAGGAAAAAGAAACAAAAAGTAACAGAGGTTGACTTTGCAAGAGTAGACAGAGAAGAACATGAAAGAAGAAAGAAAAGTCCCCATTCTATAAATGCTAAAAAGGTTTCGTTTAAAAATGAGGAAACTCCAAATGAATATTTTGTTGAGATTGGTCCCAATGAGGTTATCATTCCTACTCGCAAAAATAATAAAAAAGATAAATGCAAAAAGAGTGATGGACGATGATGATTCCATTCCACTTGATTATGAAGAAAACGTTGATTTAGATAAAACACATTTAAATCATAAGAGGAAGAAAGCAAATGTTGTTGATGATGAAGAAGCCATCGTTAGCTCTGAATATTATAATGAAAGTCCTAAAGGTAGCAAAGAAATAATAACACCAGGTGTTGATCTAAAGGATGGTATTATGAAAATAACACAAAATGTCATTCGAAATAGATTGAGGATGGTGAACTTAGTTGATGATGGACATACATTTCAGTTGAATGTGAAGCAACTCTATAAACCCACAAAATGGAAAGAAAAATATCAAATTAGAAAACCGCATCACTTGCATATTCACAATTTGAAAGCATTGATTAGGTACAATCCATATTCACGTGGTTGACTACCTAGTTCTTGTTGACCCAATGGAAGTTCCTAGGAGGAAATAATTTGATAGATCAAAATCTTTTGACGACAAATATTATGTGATTGGAGGAAATCATTTTGTAGAGGCTAGAAGAGAATTGATGCAAGATTATCCCAATAATCCTCTTTTTGAGACAGTCAAATGCATAATTTATGTTGGTCTAACAGATTCAGAAGCAAATTTATTGGCATGGGATCATAACACAGATAATGAGTATAGAATTTCCATGAATTTCATTCAAAGGGTTAGATTTATTCATAATGAGTTTTTTGAAATATGTCATGGGGAGAGATCAATTGTTGATGCCAAGTTCAGAAGAAATGGTGTATGGAAATAGGCTTCCCAATTGATGATGAAAATGCAAAAGAAAAAAATCGCAAAGGAAGTGATGTATTTAGAGTTGTGGATAGTTATTTTCAATTTGGATTTAGACCTAGACATGTATGGGATTTGATATATGAGATCTTCACCCTATGGGAAAATATTAGTATAAAAAATTAGAGAGTTAAGAAGGCTAAACCATTAATATGTAGCACAAGTAAGACAATCCCTGAAATCAAAAATATGCCAGAAGATGTGAATATAACACCTTGGAGAATGATATAAGGAGAGAAGGATGAGAAACTTATCATAGCTATATTATCACGTGTGAGGTCAGGTGAATTGTTAATGGAAGAAATGTGTGATTAATTTAAAAAGTAAGTTTGTTGAGTTATTTTTATTTAAGTTAGGACAAGAAAATTAATTTTTTTAGTTTAACATATCAATGTTCTAAGTATTTTAAAATATATATCATTATAACATTATTATTTTTATTATTTAGTCACAAGGTGTATATGAGAATACAAGAGGAAATGGTTAAGATGTTGAATGAAGAAAGTTGGGATGATGTTAAACTCAACTATCCAGATTCAATCTCTACAACAGTATTGAAACATTTTTTTGTTGCATTCAAAAAGGTATGTTGATTTATTACATTCATATTATTCGTTTGTAGGTTAATTTATTATATTTTAATAGTTATAGATATATAACTATATGTTTGTTTGTTTCATTCAAGATGCCAAAGAAGAATGCAAATGGAGTACCTGAAACCTTCAAAAATTTCGTCCAAAAATCCAAGTTTGAAAGAGAAAGAAGGAGACATGTTCAAACTATTGAACTTGATGATACCCTTGATCACTACTTTTGGAATGGGCTCGACATTGTTCAGTATAAAGTGATATTAGTTGATTGTGAACAAATTGCAAATATTGTTCCTAAAAAAGAATACTCCCTAGTTATTGTGGATATCCCTCATGGTTATAATATCTAAAACATTGGATATGACAATGAGTCTTATACTTACCAAGATTTCAATAAAGTGGTTATGGGATTTATGGAAGTCACAACATCCCCATTTTGTATATTTCTGGTTTTTCATTCATACACACAACAAGGATTAGTACAATCAAGCTTCAAGGGAAAACAAAAGACAAGGATGCAGTTTATTTGGTAAGATATTGAAAGTGTATGTTTAACAATTAAGATTAGAAAACAATTTTATTAATTCACAAGTTAATTGAATTTTCACTTATTTATGTTACAGGCACAAGCCTAATATTCAGAGCTCCAATAAAGAACCATTTAAACGTGATTTTGAGAGTATACATCTTGCAACCTAGACAAAAGATGATTCTTATAATTTTATTCTTGTCAATGTAAAGGATGGAGGGAATCTTAGTCGTTTATTGTTTTACAATGTTGTGGTTAGAAATCTAACATATGAGGAAAAGGATTTGAAAGGAGAGATGGTTAACATTTATTAAATACCACAAACATTAATTAATTATCTTACAGATACATTTTCAAATGAAGGAGATTATGTTTTGGATTTGTTCTCGAATTCATGTAAGAATTATGATCTAACATTTATGAAATCATACTTCAATCTTTTATTATTTTTAGTTTATGTATTTTTACAGTATTTAACTTCATTATTTATTTCGTATTTAGTGATTAGGTACAACATTGGTGTGTTGCTTACAGAAAGGGAGAAACTGCATAACCATTGAAAGTGACCCAACATAGTGCAGTTTTATTCAACAAAGAATGCATGATATTCAAAATCTTCCAGATGAAATGCAAGAATTTGGCTTGAGGAAAGGATATTTTAGTGAATCAAAGGTGGAAAAAATGTCAAAGGAACCTCAAGTACCATTAGGAGGATTGATTGGAAATGATCACTTTGGAAAACTTGCGGATATCAAAGACCCAATGGAAGAGAAAAATGACACAATGGAAGCACAAAATGATGTCCAAGAAGATGATAATGTGTCTAGTGAGAATAATGAATTTGAGATATATGATATTGTTGATTAGTTTTAAGATGCCCTTGAAGACGATGCTCAATTCTGCAAATTTTTTATGAGCTATAACTGTAATGTTTTGACTTTCAGATTTTAAAATAAGAATGAATATGTATCTATTGTTGTTTTATAATGAATCTTTTTTATTGTTTTCTTTTTACTTTTATTTGTATGTGAATCACTATAATAGGGAAAATTTTATTAAATGTTGTCATTTTTTTACTTCAAATGTATAAAAATATGGAGAAAAAAATGTTAATTTTTTATAAAATTCGCTTTTTTTGTTCAATTATGTCCATAAAAATGATTTATTTGACATGTTATTTTAAATGAATAGGTACCAAAATTTATAGGTTTTTTATTATATATGGTTGTAAAATGTATATTTTTTTGCTAAATATTCAAAAATAGTGTTATTTAACTACAATTGTTTTCTATGTATTGAAGTAAAGGTAAACAATGTGTTAAAAATGATGTTTTCCACTATATTTTAAAAGTATGGAACCATAAATTAATTAAGGAGACACAATTATATGAAAAATCTTAATTTCAAAAAAGTGAATGGTAAAAAATATTTTTAAGATTGAAAGAAGCACGGAAAAATGACTAAAAGCACAGTTGAAAAAAAATTAGAAAATTTTGAAAATGGATGAAAAATAAGCATTTAAAAAAATAATGTAGAAACATTATGGATCGGAAAATTTAAAATATAAAAAAAAACACCTAAAAAGGGAGGGAGGGTGCTATTGGTAACACCATTTTTAAAAACGGGGTAAAAAATGTGACCCAAAAAAAAATGAGAACTATGTAGAGTTCTCGTTAAGTTGGTAACTATCTTCCCAATGAAAAGTTGATTATGTGATAAAATAGGGATAAATTTATGTTATGGAAAAATTTATGGTGAGGAGTAGGAGATCATTCCTTCCCGCAATTGAATCACCATTTTTATTATTCTACATGTGTGTGGTGATTTATTGGCTCTAGAACAAGGTAAGCAGATCCACAGTTATGCAATTTTAGCGCATAAAACCCAACTCAATCACCATGTTGAGTGTTCTGCCTATGTGTATCAATTTATTAGCTATAGAACAACATAAGCATGTCCATAGTTATGCAATTATGGGGCATAAAACCGAACTCAACCACCATGTTTAGTACTCTACCTATGTGCATTGATTTAATGGCTCTAGAAAAAGGCAAGCAAACCAAAATTATAAACTAGGTCATGAATTGAAATGAAGGCAATAAAAAAAACATTAAACCATGAAGGAAACAAGAAAAACATTAATCTCAATTCCCAATGTTGGCCATACATGGACCATGCTTGTAATGTGACTCCTCATTAATTAAAATGATCCAATACATTTTCCATTGGCTACAGTCAATTGATTGCCTCATTCCTATGTTATGGTAGTTTCTCCTAGAACCATGCATTTAGGCATAAATCACATATTTTCCTAATTGTTGAGCAATAGTATGCTACAACCCAATTGACAATTAAATCACATTATAATGTGATGTGAAATGCCTTTTTCCTATTGCTTGGATCTATAATACATGGTAGTATGTTGTTGATGAAATATTGAGTGTGATTAAAAGGGGTGTGATGGTATCTTTGTTGGCTACGAATTGTCCTTATAAAATGGAGTAAACAAATTCAACCTAAAATCAAGTTTGTCATTTTCTCAAGTATTGTGAATGCATGTTTCAAAACACAATGCATTGGTATTTCAACACAACAAATTTTACTTGAATCCTTGGTTAAGTATTGGCACCACAACTAACCTAAGCAGTGAACTAGTAAAACACAGAGCCATTCATTCATCCTTGTTGATGAATGGAAAGCAGAGAAATAAGAATATTTGAATAACATTGACATAGTGATAGTGATTACAAAGAATTAAATATATTTTCCATAGATGATCCATGTTGGTGAAATGTGTGGGCTCTAATTCCCTCATTTACGAATTAGATTTGGTAATAAAGCCATGATTCGAAGTGTATTTATGATTTGGTGTTCCTACAAAATTACAACGACTTCTCTCTCAACAAAAAGGTGACCTCGTAAGTACTAATATTTAATTAGATATTCATGGAGATATAATTAGTGCATATTATAAGGAGAGAAGGGGATTTGAATTTTATTTGTAATTATTTTACAACTATTCTCTACTTGATGGTGGATTCAGGTTGGTACAATAGCCCTCTAGTTGTTTGGAGGGAAGAAACAAAGATCATGAAGAGTAATTGAGGAAATTGTCCTCTTGCATGACATGAAGCATAAGTATGTAAGTTGGTTGCTCTTGTATGCCATAGATTGTAGTAAATGCAGTTTTCTTGTATCATATTCAGGAAGCAAGCATAGGGTGTGGAGGGACATAAATATAATCACTCTACCTAAATGATGGGTAGTTATGATTGCAACCTATGAATATGTCTCTTGTTCCTTGGAGAAATAAACGTCTTATATAGGGGACAACAAATAGGCTTCTCTCTTCTAGTGGGTGGATGATCATTAATTCGAATCACTCTCTCCAACAATTAATGGATATTCCCATTTTTCCTATTTATACATAAAATATTGATTGTATAATGGTTATATCCTCTTATGACTAGCACCACAATGGCATTTGTGTAGTATTTATCGAGTTCATACATGTCCCCATTCCCCTCTCTTTATTTTGTATCATAGACCTTTTGTTTCAAGGCTACAACTTGTGAACTTAGAAGACTTGATCTTCCATCTTATTTCATTGAGGTATCTACTTGCTAGAGACTCGAGGTATATTAGAGTTTATAATGTGGCTTATGTCAATCCATTAAGGCTCTTTGTAAATCTAAAATATTAATGATTAATTGTTTAGACCATGTTGTAATATTAAACAACTTTGAATGTTTAAGTTATTAGACGATTTATTCTATCTTATGATTGTAATTAATAGTCATTTGATTGTAAATGCATTCACTTTTGTTCTTGAGTATAGATCTAAGATATTTTATTTAACAAGATTAATTGATTCTCCATTGCTATGATAGATCTCTTCATCTTCTCATATTTGACCCTTGATTGTGAATAGTTGACTCCATAACCCAATGAACATATGTTCACTAGTCATTGTCACACACCCACAACGGCGAATAAATAAATTTTTCTTTTCTTAAAGGACAGAATCTCCATTCATGGTTCCTAATTTGGAAGATCAAGGAATCTCGTCCGACCTCCTAGTCAAGGATCTTCGATTCTGAGGCCAAACAATTCTCTGAGACCTTGATGGTCTTGTTCTATAGTTAAACACATAATCTTTTGGCTTCTTGGTGCAGGTTTAAGGGCACCCGTGACCTTCCCTTTCCCCTACTACGAAAGGTCAGAGTGTCGGTCGTTAGCTCCTTTTGTGTGATAGGCCCCCTCTTGATGTGACCTTGGCGATGACCACGCAATTGCGGGCATGGCCACAAGCAATTTGGAGTCAAACTACTTTTGGGCCCGCAATGCTCTCACAACCTCCATGTGTCCTCTTGACGAAACCACGGTTTGGATTGTGGTCTGCCTTAGCATGTTAATCCTATTTTGTGATTAAGTTACAAACTGGGGGAAATAGGGTGTTACAATTCTCTCCCCCTTAAAGGAACATTGTCCTTGGTGTTCTTTCTCAAAACACCTACCATGCCTTTCTCATTCAGTTGTTTCAGAAATATTGGTCTTTCTCTCTCAGTCAGGTCCTTTTTCGGACCCTTAATCCAAACCGTGGTTTCGTCAAGAGGACACGTGGAGGTTGTGAGAGCATTGCGGGCCCAAAATCAGTTTGACTCCAAACTGCTTGTGGTCGTTCCCACAATCACGTGGTCATCGCCAAGGTCACATCAAGAGGGGGGCTATTACACAAAAGGAGCTAACGCTCGACACTCTGACCTTTCGCAGTAGGGTGAAAGGGAAGGTCGTGGGTGCCCTTAAACCTGCACCAAGAAGCTGAAAGATCCTATGTTTAACTATATAATGAGACCNGGTCTCAGAGAATTGTTTGGCCTCGGAATCAGAGATCCTTGACCAGGAGGTCAGACAGGATTCCCTGATCTTCCAAATTAGGAACCATGAATGGAGATTTTGCCCTTTAATAAAAGAGAAATTTATTTATTCCCCGTTTTGGGTGTGTGATGGTCATAGTGACCTTAACTATTCATTTACCATTCCTTGAAATGATTTTCTTTTAGCTCCATTACAAAATCTAGAGTATGAGAGCCTAAACAATAAATCTAATTACATGAATGGATACCCCATTTGGAGTGAAAAAAGAACCAATCCTAAAGTGAGGGAGGATTTGAAAAGATACACTGGTATTGCCTCTAAAATACCTCTTTGGGACTCCAACAATATTTCTTATTCATGTTAATATTCCAAGGGACTCTAGGAGATAAATATCCAAAAGTTGTGCATTTCTTAAATCTTATAATCTCATGGTCAATTTTTATGTCATAGGGTACATTCCATTATTGATCGCAATTGACTCGACTTCGAAAATTGACTACCCCAAGTTAGGAAATATTATTATAAAAAAAATTTAAATCCACTTTCAAAAGAGATACAATTGTATCACTAAGAAGTAGCATGATTCCCCACTAAAGGAAGAGGAGACTAACAAATTTACAGGAATGTTTTGTTGATTATGTTAGAGTTATGAAGTTATAACTGATAGCAAACTCAAGCTCAGATTGAAAGTACCTATGTTGTAAGTTATTTAGTACTTGAACCCATTCATTTGTACGTTGAGTTCTTGAGAGAGCCTTTTCCTACTAGAGGTTATTTTTCACGTTTTCATATTATTTTGTTACACTCGCATCTATCATTACAACCTTCATTTATTTTAAGGATTATCTCTACCTTGGCCTTGTCCCTCTTCTTGTGGTTTAACCTCTTTTTATGGTTGTAGTGGTAGTTATTAAGTGTGGCCTAAACCAATCTTAATCATGTATAGACCTAAAATTAGAGTGGTTACAATTTAACCGAAAACAGGCTTTGGGATCAACATGATATTTGGCGATGCAAATCTTCCTAAGTTAGTAGGAGTGTTGCTCCAAGTAGCCTTTCAAACTTCGGTTCTAGTCAAAGGGTGGTAGGATTCATCCTCATCATGACTCTTGCCTCGTTAAATATTATAAGAGAGTCATGCTCATTGATTATTCTAGTATACAGTGACTTATCAAGCACTAAAATAGCATCAATGGTCAATTTTTAGCCACTTGGTCTCAGTCCAAGAAAATTATAGTGTTAAAGTTTCAGTTTGGTCAACAATTCATTCATTAAGTTGGGGTTAGTACGAGTAAATGGATTTCAAAGTTATATATTCCATGTTCTAATATCACCCATAAGGCATCTTCATGGCATCCATTGAGGCCAGTGTGCCCAACAATATTTTATCGACGTGCAATCATATTCAATCCAGCCTTGTTTGGCTCATTTCAAAATCATAATAGTTTGGACTTGACGAAGGCCATCCTAGGATTGTTTCCAAGTTATGAAACCCTTCCATAATAATGTTTCCTATGTCAAGGCTAAGTGGTTCATATTTCATTGGTCATTAGGTAGGTTCCACGTGAGATAGAGTTTCCACATAACATAAAATTATTTATGTTCACTTTTTATAAAATCTATTGGTCATTCCTTTTATGTCTTGGGATAGTCTTTCCAACAAATCCTCATTTTTCAAATTTTGAGTTTGTATGTCTAGTCTACAAAGGGTTCAAGTTGCACACCATCTAGATGGCCAAATTCCATTGTCATGACTTCTTAATCAAATTATGTTCTAAGTCTAATCCAAAGGGATTAACAACCCTAGAATTGATGTAGGTGATTTTATACCTTTCTAATGGTATATAATATGTTAGGTTTTTAACCCTTGGTTGTTGTGAGAGAACCTATACAAGTTAAAGACTAGTTTTAGAGCAGTAGCTTGGTGGTAGAGATTCAAGGTTTAATACAAATGCATTCATAGCTCTTCTATCATTAATTTAATGGACATCTCAATTGAAATGAAGGAAACAAGAAAAGACATTCAACCACATTTGTGAACTAGGTCATGAATTGAAATGAAGGCAACGAGATTCAAGGTTTTTTCTTTTCTATCATTGTTTCCCTTCCTCGATCAAAAGTTAAAACAAAAATTTCTCATGGAAAGAGAGAAAGAAGGAACTACTATTAAAAGAGAGAAAGCAAACAAAACATTTACCAATTTGGATGCCATTTTTTGTCTAGGTGGGCTCTTGATCTGTCATTATCAATGCCCTCGGTCTCTCTTTGTGGCTCCTTGGACGTGGGGTCACTCTATCTCTTGTTCGTGTAGGTTTGAAGGGTTGAGGGGTCTTTGTCATGGGGTTATGTTGTCTCTTTTCCATGTAGGTTTGACGTTGTCGAGGGTTTGCAGGTCGGTCAACAGGTCTTTGTCGTGGGGTTTGTCGTGGGAATGTAATTTGAATGGGCGTCGGTCGATTTTTGTTGTATGTTATAACATATGTTATATGTTATAATAGATAACATGTTTTATTACATGTAACATATAACATATATAACACATATGTTATATATGTTATAACATATATAACATATATGTTATAGTGGGTTATTGATCATTTAATTAATGCACAAACCCCTAAATTTCCTCACCCACTAACCTTGAGGTTAATGCACAGTCATGGTGGTCTCTCATGACATTTTAGTGGTAATGGAAATTTGAAAAAACAAGTTTCCTTTGTGTTGGAGGGATGATATGGGCACTTGCACAATGAATTTAAATATGGTGTAAAAATATGAAATGTAGATATTTGAATGGTGCTCATATTACACTCTTGGGCCAAAGATACGCTTTCATGGCTTCTTAGGTGGTTTGGCACCATGTGCAATTATTATAATCTATAAAAGCATCTTTTAGGCCTTGAGTCATTCATTTTTATCATTGTAACATCACTAGGGTCACAATAAATCACATCCCTCACACATAAAACATTGTAATGACACTCATATGCCCCTGTAGGTCAAAGATTCCCTTTCCAAGACATTTGTGGTGCTAGAATATGTGTGTGGTCCATGATCTTTAGAAGTGTCTTTTAGGCTATAAGACATTGGATTTTGTCCTTTGAATATTTCTAGGGACCCAAGAACCTATTTTAGTATGCAAAACCTCATAATGGAAAAAGAATTTCATTAAGGGTTAAGACATAATGACATAACTAATATAATTCCTCACACCTAACCCTTATAACTCTTATACAGCCTAACCCGAAGTACTTATAATCTCTATGACCTTAACCCTTATAATCATAAAACATGGCCCATATCACATATCACATATCACATATCACATATAACCATATAGGCCTATACCTCTATCACTCATAGCCACTAAATCTTAAAACTCATTACCCCTATAGCACATTAATTATATAAACCATATATCCCCTAACTCATATACATCAAATAATAACCCCTAATCTTTAAAACCTAGCATATAACCTTTATAAACCCTAATAATGGACCCATATAATATTCAACATTCTAACTCCTAATATTATCCCTAACCCCTATAATCCTAAATCGCTCATCCATAACCCCATTTTACACATTACCATTAACCTCTATAATCCCTTATTCTATAACATTATAACCCTTAACACCTATGATCCTCACACCTAACACCTAATCTCTAATACATATATATATTATCATCCTCAACCACAATGGCCCTTAATATAAGAAATAGACATTATAACCCCTAATGCCTATAATTCCTAAGACGTATCATCTCTTAAACTCTATGGCCTTTGTAACCAATAAGACCTGTAACCCTTAACACTTATAACCCCCATCCTATATATGGCATAACACATATAAATACTAACTCACATATCCCTTAATCCATATAACACCTAACTCCTTTAATTCATTTAACCCCTATCTCATATAACATCTAATACTTCACCTCTAAATTTTATAACCCATAACCATATAATCACTATGTATTGTAACCACTACCATCCATAACCTCTAATATAACTCTTATAATTTCTAACTCTTTATAGCTCCTAATTTCTAACCCATGTCACCCTTAATTCCTATTAACCCATATAAACCCTAATATATTTCATAATTTCTATAACTTGTATACATTATAGTTAATCACAAATAACCCCTATTTCCCATCACCCCCAACACTTATAAGCCTCAATTATTAAGGCATATACCACATATAGCATATTTACTCTTATAACACATATATTCCCAACTCTATAAGTTATTTCCTTAAACTATATAACCATAGTAACCCTTAAAGCTTATTATCCATATAAGTTATAAACCTTAAACCCTATAGCCATTAACACTTATAACCATAACCCTTAAGCCATAACCCCAAACCCCTTTAACCTTTACAAATGTAACCCCTTTCTCCTAACCCCTATAACTCCCAACCCTTATAACCCCAAATGTGTATAAGCCAAAATTAACAAGCCTAGTAAAATCCTTACAACTACGCATAACATTTCTAACATAGAATTTCCGAGTGCGTAAATAATTCATTAGCTTCAAATAAGCATATAAAATTTCAGCAGAATTTAACATTTAACTAAAGCATAAAAATAACTTAGCAATTTCATAAACAAATTACCTGCTTCTGATGCTAATTTCTACCGATATGATTGTCCCTTCCCTGTTGCCTTGCTGCTACCTGATGCACTGACCAACTCTGCCCAAACCGACTAACCTCCTAGCCATCTAGGAGCAGCCTGTCTGGCTCCCTAGCTCCAGGAAACCGAAAGGAATCCTAGCCCCCATGCCCAAAACCCCTAGGAACCCGGTGCCCCCTACAATGATACTCAAAGATTGCAAAACTCCACCACATAACCAAAAAATCCAAGCAAAGAAACCAGAACTCTCGTCCCCCTCCAAAATGCTTCCTTCCCCCAAAAAAATGATGATCCCCCTTCCCGTAAGACTCCTCCCGTCATATCCCTCCTTCACCGACTCTTTTCTCCTCATTAATTTTCTTATCCCTATATTCATTATCTTATCCTCTTATTTAATGTCTTATCCTTTTATTTAATGTTTCTTATCCTTTTATTTAATGTTTCTTATCCCCTCCGTATATGTAAGTTTTTAATAAATTAAATTATTAACCCCTTTAACTTATTACCCATGTCATTGAATGTGATATGTAATTAATTAATTAATCAAAAGCTATAAACAATTAATAAATAAATAAATATTTAATTAATATTATTAATGTTAATCAATATTTAATTAAAACCATATTAGGACAGTTAATTATCAAATTAATTATAATTAATAATCCTTATACATCTATTTAAGCAGGGTTGCTACATACACCCACCCTTCAGGAAACTTCGTCCCGAAGTTAAGGTATCTCATGGTACAAAGGAAAAAAAGCATGGTTCACACATTCATAACAATTAACCGACATTATTAGTAAGTAAGTCAAGAAAACTCATACATACTAGTGTGCATGTACAAGAAATGCATGTGTAGCTGGTACATACAAGTCTCATGCATGTACTAATAATCAATAACTATCACCCTTTAGTAATTTGTGTATGCATCCAATCCAATCAACAAGACTAGTCTTTTATAAAAGACAACAACCAATCAATTGTTTGAGAAATCTTTTAATTACAATTATCCGTTTCAACAATTTTATTTAGACAATTGTGGTTTAGTTACGAAATTATGAATATTCATATATACACATTTTCTTTTTAGAAGGGAAAACATTAAATTTCACCATAAGACAAATCTCCATACTTTCTCAACTATTTCTACTCATCCTTCCTCCCTAACTTACTTCCATCTCCATTCCTATCCTTCCTATGCTAGACTATATTGGAGCGTCAACTATATTGACCTAACTCCAAATAGAACCCGTAAGTGGAAGT